>PVJO010007880.1:0-11894 GCA_004026905.1 Hystrix cristata | reverse complement strand
CTTAAATAATCTTGATTTTTTTCCTAGGACACAATGGGATCAATAATAGTTTGATCCTTTAGAGACTGGCTTTTAATTTTTCTTAGGCTAAGGCAGAGTAGCCTATTATCCAGGTTAATCTGCTCTACTCCTGAGGCAATACCCTCCTGAGTACATTACTGTTTGTCCCTTGCATTTTAAAGTCTTTCCACTCTGACTGGTAGAAACACAAAATATTCCTGGTGTTTCCTGTGCTCCCCCAAGACTCGTTATTCCTACCATTTTTTGTTAGTTCTCTCCCCACCCTGAGTGGTGACCTCACATGTATTGGTCCATACTCAGTTGAAGATGTGTAGAGAGAGCTTTGCTGATCTCTGAAGCTCTCCTTCCATGAAGTTCTGTCTTCCAGACTTTCTTCTGCAAAATATCACCACCTGACCTTCCTATGTTCTCAACTCTTTCTTTAACTTCATGGAAACCACTTAACTCTATTTGAATCTCTCACTCCACTCCCTGCAGCCTACACTGCCTCCTAGAAACTCAAGGCAGTAAGCTAGAGAAAATATCAAGCTCATTTCATTTCTTTCCCCTTTGTCATCACTCTTCTGTGATGTCTATTTTCCAATATTTGAACATGACTTTTTGATATATTTTTATCAAGGTAGGATGGTAAATCCAATCTGATTTTCACTCTGGAAGCATAAGTTGAAAGTATACTGTTTTTTATATTATGCATGACAAAATGGGAAGTATAAATAAGTCACTTCTGCTGCATACTGAAGGATAGTTGTATCATGGGAAAGCACTTACACCATTGTTTGAGAGGCATGCTGAACTATTTGTTTTTTTTTTTTTATGAAATTCCACTTTTAATTGAAAGAACAATGACTGACAAATTATGATTATTCAGACTTGTATATGTGGCAGAGATTTGTTTGAAAATGAATAAACTGTGCCTATGCCTTCAAGGAAAATAACTGACAGCATCTGTTGCCAGTGATAGAATTGACCTTTCAAGGGAAAACTGGATTTGGGAAACTTGCATCTGCTACCATAAGTTTAATAGTTTCCTGATAGATATCGACTTTTCTGATGAAATCAATGGTTTAACAAATGTGACTATAATATACGATGAAATGTTCAATACTTAGAATATCTGAATAACTTGGTATTTTCCAAATTCACAATTCATCATATTAAAAAAGCACAAAGATCCATTCGGAGTATAATAGAGACCAGAATATAGTACAATGGAGTAAAAAAGTTTTCTTATATTTTTTTACATTCTAAATTGCAATAGAGGGTTTGGGGATTTCGCTCAAGTGGTAGAGCACTTGCCTCACAAGCTCAAGGCCCTGAGTTCGATCCCCAGCACCAAAAAAGAAACAAACAAACAAACAAATAAATAAATTGCAATGGAACTGGGTGTGGTGGAACATGCCTGTAATCCTAGGACTTGGGAGGCTGAAGCAGGAGGATTGCCATAAATTCAAGGCCAGCCTGAGCTACATAGTGAGTTCAAGGCTGACCTGAACTACATAGCGAGAACTTGTCTTAAAAAAAAAAAAATTGCAATGGATTTTTCTTACACTACCATTTGTTTATATTCAATAACAAAGATTCTCCACAATTATCTAAAAAGGCTATCAAAATACGTTTATTACATGTCTGTGTAAAGCCAAATTTTTTTCATAAACATACTCCTATCAAAATAACATAGTAGATTGAGTGTGTAAGTAAATAAAAATCCAGTTGTTTTCTAAGAGCAGACATTAAAGACCTTTTTATTTTTATTTATTTATTTTTTTTTTTTGGTGCTGGGGATCGAACTCAGGGCCTTGTGCTTGCCAAGCAAGCACTCTAACCACTGAGCTAAATCCCCAGCCCCTAAAGACATTTTTAAAAAATAGTCAACAATGCCAATGTTCCTACTAAACTTTTTATTTTAGTAAATGTAGATTTTTTTTCATGAAATGTGCTATGTAACATAATGCTTTTATTTTAAAATAAATCCATAATTATTTACAAAAATTTTGCTTTAATTTTCAATTCAGTAAATATTGACAGACATAATTCACATTAATAAAAGCTATCTGTCATTTTCAATAAGTGCTATTAATATAAGGGGGTCCTAAAACCAAAACATTTGAGAATCATTATGTAAAGCAATTTTACCTGGGAGCGATTACTACACATTAAGTCAATGGTTCTAACTGTACAGTTTAGAGTTATCTAGGAAGATTTTTTAAAAAATTATGATGTCTGGTGTGTGGTCTGGACATCAGATTGCTTAAAATCTCCCCAGGTGATTCTGATGTGTAGGCAGGTTGAGTATCACTGCATTAAGTCACATACTTAAGAAATACATTAGTAAAAATCATATAATCAGATTAACAATAACTTAGTAATCATCTTGCATAGTAGTTATTTTGTAAAAGTAAGAAGATTGGGAAAGTGGGCCAGCCTTACACAAATTATAAAGTAGGCAGCTTAGATTGAAATCCCTCCACTTGGCCCTCACTTTTTGCCCCTCCACAAGCCAGAGACTGAGGCACCCTGTCATTTGTTCCTTCATTAGTCCCAGCGAATTAAAGAGGGCCATATTACATGCCTGCCTGAATCTGTTTTCCACTGCTTTCAGGAATGGAGTGAAAGTTAAAATATTTGTGTCTATGGTCCAGAGTTAGATTTTTGCTGTTCCTTAGAAATTTCAGGAATCCAGATTTCCTGTAAATCTTCCCAACTTCTCTCACAAGATCAGAGGTCAGGTCAAGGTAGCAATAAAAGTTAGGGAAAGGGGCTCCTTTGTCTTCTGGTTTTCTGGCCTCCCTTTCCAGCCCTTTAGAATAACATAGACTCTCCTCAAAAGAGGGAGAGAAGAACAGTTTCCATTCAAAAAATTTAAGAAAGTACACTAAAAATTTACACTAAGAAAGTGCAACATTAATCTTGCACCCCCAACAAAATTTCTTTCACTTCTTTACTAGTTTTGTCATGCTTTTTCTTAAAGTTAGTGTTTTTTTCTGAGGGCTCTTAAAACCAAATATGTTCAAGGTACAAAGAAATGAAACTGTAGTAAGGAATTTCTGTGCACTTAAGGAAATGAAAGTAAACAGACTCAAAGATGAAGAACCAAAGAAAATTTCATCCTTTACAGCTCACAGAATAGATAGCTCTGACCTATACAATACGAAAACTGACTATAAAAATGTCAAGTTTAAAGCTGATTGTTATGGAAAGTGTTCATACATATGGTAGATATACGTATATTTATAAATGTATACATAGACTTCATATTCAAAACATTTCAGTGATGTCAGTTTTCTTTTTTGCATCTTATGAGATCAAATAAAGTGACAAAGATCTAATTTCCACAATATGTTAATGATAGTACATGAAAGATGTAAAGGCTGTTAGTCTAAGAATTTGTTTCCATTCAGAATTATTTGATAAATTTTTATGTTATAAATTGGAAATATAATCAGGGATGTTAAGTGTATTGATAATATGCTTTTGAAGACTTCTAATTGTGTAAGTTAATATATAAGTATAAACTATATAATCTATAAAGTAGTCTAACCAGGCTTGGTGGCACATACCTGTAATTCCAATATCCGAGAAGCTAAAGCAGGAGGATTACAAGTTCGAGTCCAGCCTGGGCAATTTAGTGTCTTACTGAGACTCTGTCTCAAAATAAAAAATACAAAAAGGGCTGCAGATGTACCTCAGTATGAAGGCCCTAGGTTCAATCCCCAGCACTATGTGCATGCACACACACACACACACACACACACACACACACACACACACTCACATCAGTACATTACTATACCCAACACCATAAAAAGCTGATTAAGCTGAAGGCAGTATACTTTATTCTACTGCTGTCTTAGGCTGTTTTCTGTTATTGTAACAAAGTATATAAGGCTGGGTAACTCATAAATAAGTTTTTTTTTTAGCTCTGTCCTTGTCACTTTCTAGTCAGTGAATCACAATATCTGATATAACTTAAAAGAAGAGAGGTTTATTTTGACTCACATTTACAATCTATGGTTAGCAGGCTCCAAGTCATTGCTTTCTCTCCTTTAATTAGATGTCTATCACATCTGTTGGAAGAGGAAAATATAATTTTTTTCGAAAAATTTAAATATCAAAATATAAATTAATATACTCTAAAGCCAAGACACTTGTCTTCTGCTTTGTGATCACTTGTGGCTTTTCTAAGGTGTTATATTTTATTTATTGGTGTTTTTATGGCATAAAATTATGAAGTTTTTCTACTAATTAAGCTATAAAGAGTATAACCAGTTTTAACTAAAAAGAAAATGCCCTTTCTCTTCATCTTATAATCTTGGGACAGTATTAATTGTGATTGTTAATTAGTCCCTTTCTGATTTTTCATGAAAACACAATCATTGCAAGAGTAATTCTCAAGTCATATCCAAAAATGCTTGTTTTTAAGAAGCAGGTTAAGTCTAGCAGTCACAAATGAAAGAGAAAGAAAGGCTCCAAAATCTCTTTACACTGAGTCCAAAATTAAAACATTAAGAAAACAAATAGGGGGTTCTTGGGGGTGTACTTCAGTGGTAGAGTACTTGCCTGCCGTGTACAAGGCCCTGGGGTGGATCCCCAGCACCAAAAACAAACTAACAAATAAAAATAACACAAATTTGCAGAAAATAGCAACAGTCATCGAAAAGCTCCAAAACTGGTTATACCATACATAGCTATGAATAATAATGCTAATAGCTGGAAAGTTGCAACATAACACCATAAGTCAAATTCTGCCTTCCAACCACAAATGTTCCTATATATGTCATACTCTTTGCTTAGATTTTGGTTTCAACTTAGGCTAAATTTATGCTGTTTGTTTTATTTATATATTTGAAAATATCAGCCAGGTATTTTGAGTGCTTTAGTAGTACTAAGACAGCACAGACTGTGGTCATTAAAAAAAAATTCTTTCAAACTATAAAAAATTAAATGAACTAATCTATCTTTAATTTTAATGTTTGAAAATGCATTTCAACAGAACAAGAGTGTGCCTAAATTTCCCCAAAAAAGCAGCTTAAATTTTAGCATACAATTTTAATAAGAATAATCCCCTTCTGTTACTGGCCAAGGCTTGATGTTTTACGGTCCTCACTCAATAAATCACAAAACTGTTATGGAAATACTATAGTTTGAATTCAGAGATCTGTGGCAAAGCAGAAGAAATTGATTAATTGCGCTTCACAGTATTTTTATCTTGTCCTTCAGGAAAACCCTGCCAACAGGGTTAGATTTGTATTATAAATTAGGAAGAAGCAAAGTAGAAATTTTAGGAGGGGGTCAGGGAGGAAATTTCATAAGCAAAAGGGAGTGGTCACACAAAAACTGTGTGTCTTCATTTCACTCTAAGGCAAAGTGGTCTCCTTTCAATATCACTTTTAGATTACAGAAAATAAACATAAACCAGAAAATAGGGTAATGGCTCAGGTAGGAAACGGATGTCATTCAGGAGTAAGTCATGGATACAGGATCCAGTAAAATATATTATTCCGGATTTTGCAGACTAAAAATATGAGTAAAATGTGGTGTAGTGGATAAACAATAGCCTGACTGCACATATCTCTATGTGCTACAATTACATGTGTTTATTAATCAGGCAGCTAGTTATGGAATACTACTATTTTATAGTACACACACACACACACACACACACACACACACACACATATATCTTTAGCCTATAAATATAGTTGTGTGTCACTTAATGACCAGCATATGTTCTCAGAAATGAATTGTTAGGCTATTTCATCATTCTTCAAATGTCCTTGTGTATTTACAAAAAACTAGATAGTATCACCCACTACACGCCAAGGCGGCGTGGTATATATTAGGTATAGTCAGTCTATCGCTCTTTGGGCTATAATGAACAAAACAACAGGAGATTAAGTCCAGCACAAGAGAAAATTATGTAATCAAGAAATACTGTAAATATAAGACATATGAGGCTGCTGCCAGCAAAACATGTATACAGTTTTACATTAAACTTCGGAAGAAGTATACTCTAAAATAATAAAAATTACAATGGGGGACTAAGGGTGTAGCTCAGTAGTAAGGCGCATGCTTACTTTGACATTTTATATTTTGCCTTTTATTTTGCCTCTGTTTTTCTTCCTTTATTCTGTTCTCTGTATTATAGGTTTTCCTATACCTTAGCTAACAAACAAGGTTTAAGCACAAATGCCTCTTAAAATTATTTAGTATGTCAATAAATCAAGTACTGAAAAATCTCGAGGGACTCTAGGAAGAAAACAAATGAGCTAAATTAATATCAATTAGCCTTCAGCTAAGTTAGCCATCATCATTAAAGGAACTGAGACAGTGGGAGGTTGGATAATCAGAATTCTTAAGATACTTGAGGTTTTGAAACTTGAGTTGGCATGATCAGAATACAAATTACAGTAAAATGTCCAGGTCATTATATTCTAACTGGTTATATTGAAAATAAAACCCACAAACATAAAGCTCTTTAACGATTTTATGCTATACTAGAACAATGTAAACTGGTACTGGTCATTTGAGAGTGACAGTAGGATCCTCCTCTGATGAAGTAAAAAGGAATTCGTTCTATGGTCCTTCAGATTCTTGGTCCTTTTCATTTTTTTGTTATTTTAAATTTCTCTCCACAGAATCTAGTTTAACAGCTTTTCTTTCTCTGTGCTCCCAAAGGACAGAAGGAGATACAGATATATAAAGTACTAACACTTTAACATGAATAATAATATTAAATATAATAAAAATGATAATATTGAGCATTCTCTGTGCTAGGCATTTTATAAAGTACTTCTACCCACTATCTCAATTAATCTTTATAACAACCCATGGGATAACAACAATTATGATCCTCATTAACCAGTGATGAGGAGACTGAAGAACATAGAAGTTAACTTTCCCATAATCACACAGCTTATTAAGTGGTACCATCATGACACATACCAAGGCAGATTATATTACATGTGTACTGCATTACCTGTATTTTTTCATTTAATTCTAACAAGAACCTCATAAGGTCATTTTACATATGAAGAGATCAATTCTTAATGAAATTAAGTAGCATGAGTCTAGGTGCATTCTGTCTTCAAAATCCCATCCCAAATCTTTGCTTCCTAATGGGCTCCTCTGGGTTGGTGCAGTTTCCGCACTATGAGAGGGCCTAGCTTCCCCGTAAGCTAAATATAATTGCGAATGATGAAAAGGGAGGAGTATGTGAAATAAACACAGAAAAGTATATAAAAATAAATGGATGTGCCTGACCTACAGCTGGTGTTAAACTAGCATAGGTATTATGAATAGCCTTTATATCCAAACAGAATTTGGACCTGGTTAACAGGGAGCAGGGAACAAATGCAGTTTATCATGTGATATTTTAGGACTACCAGGCTAACTAATATAATCAAGACATATTGGAAAAATTCACTAGTTCAGCCATAATTTACTGAGCACCATGCTAAGTGATGAGCAAATAAAAATAAACATGGTTTTTCCATAAGTTCAGTAGGGGAAAGGGCAGATAGAGTACCAGGAGAATCTGATACACATTCAATTCACAATATAATGTGGGAAGTGACATGAGAATTGTCTGTCAAGTGTTATCTGAGTACAGAACAATTACAGACAGCCTGCAAATCAGATAAGCCAGTTCCCAGGGTATAGCAGTTCAAGTTAGTCTAAAAAGTCTGTGCAGTAATCCAAATTGAAGTTTATTAAGTGCACCTCTGCTGATAAAGTACTAAATCCTAGAGATCTTCTCCCCTATTTTACTAAATGTGTATTGACATTACAAATGCTTTCTGAACTTTTCCATTATGTTCAAGGTCATAGAAAAAGACACAAACACAAAATAATTTCCTAGTAACCACATTATATAAATTAAATCCAGCTGAAGTTTTAAAATAATGACTATCTCTTCAAGGTGTTCCTTAGCAAATCACATTTTTTTGCATTTAGGATTCTGAATCAGGTAGCTCTGCTATCTCAAGTCACAATGATGTTGACACTCTCTGCTTGTGTTAGGTAACTTGTGTGAATGATTATGTGTCTTTCAGTACAAGAGGTGTGGTTTTAAAGGTGTGATTGGAAGACCTGAAGCTGCAGCCAGAAGGGAGAAAGATTGTTAAGATCCTGTTTTCATAAATACCACTGAGAAGAAAAATCCTTTCCATCTTGGGCATTCAGATTACATTTTCTCTTAGGGATAAAATACATTACTTATGAAACCCAATCTCTATCTCTGTGGTGCCCTTAAACAAGGAATGAAACAGTGGGAGGAAATTATATCCTGTGTCAAGCAAAACAAGGACAGGCACAAAAACCGTTGTGCTTAAATGTGTTGTTGAAAGATTCAACAAAAGTGGAAAAGATAATTTTATTTTTAAAAAGAGAAGCAGAACAGTGGGCATAAAATGAAAGATAAAAATGTAATGTACATACTATTCTTGCACACATACACGTTTAGATCTCTGTATAACAGCAGTTTGAGTCATTTAAAAAACAGCAGTTTGATTCATTTAAAAAAACAGCAGTTCGATTCATTCAAAAAACTTATTTCTAGGAATAGTAACTCTGTCTCTTTGAAGATCATAACAGAAAATGGAAGTCAATAGTGAGATGACACAGGCTGCAAACTGTTCCAGTGAGGTGCTGGGAATGTTGCTGAGAGGATATTTGGGCCTGGACTGAAATGTGTGTTGGGAAGTGGAAGGGGAAAAAAGGCAAAGTTAGGCAAAGGAGTTCTTTAAAAAAGAAGGTAAACTTGTATGAATCTACTTTCAATCTTAAAGTAAAAGGATCAGCTTGAATTAGATACTATAGGACGTTAGTATCTTCTAATTCTTTTTTTTTTTTTTTTAGAGGGTGGGTGCTGAGGATCAAACTCAGGATCTTGAGCTTGCTAGGCAAGCGCTCTACCACTTGGGCTAAATCCCCAGCCTCCTTCCAATTCTTGAGAATGGAAAGTGATCAGAATTATACATCGTTTTACTTGTCCCATCTTTAATATAATTTGCTTTAAAATTCCCATTTCTTGGGGGCTGGGCATTTAGGTAGTGGTAGAGCCTGTGCTTAGTGTGTGCAAGGCCTTAGGTTTTATCCGCAGTACAAAATTATTTTTTTTGGTTTTAAAATCTCATTTCCTATTAGGAATTTCAACCCCAGGAATATTCATTAAGATTGATGGTTTGGCCTCAAAAGTAGGGCCCACTTAGGTTTATTTTCTTTCTATTCTCATCAGCTATCCTCTTGACCTCCGTATGGGGATGAAGGTTGACTGCTACCTGTTTCAAAACACTTTGCTGAAGTACTTTTTGGGATGAAATGTTGACACAAGACAACTATATCATTTCTGTGACAATGGCTGTCAGCTCCTCGGGCTTTTCTCTCTCATAACGCATCTGTAACTTAGCGCACAATGTCTTCCAGAGATCCTTAAGCTACTCCACCCGCGCTACTCACCCCTGCATTGCCACCCTCCTTTCAGGCATGTGGAAGCCTAGTTTCGGAGACTGCCTCCCCACTGCGCTTCACTGGTGTTACGGGTCACTCTGGAGGGCTTCATGGACCCGGAGGAAACACAACAGTCCAAGTAGCCAGTGCAGTGCAGGGTGCCCCAGGAGGAGGGTTCGGGCTGCGTCCTTCTCTGTGCGGAACATCCCGGCGCGGGGCCACACGGCCCCCGGAGGGCAGGAGGGAGGGAAGGGAGGTGGAGCGCGCAGAGCGGCACCTCAGGGTGCAAACTGCTCTCCACTCTGGACACCTCAAAGTCCCGCGGTCAAGTTGTCACTTCTTGCCCCTCAGAAGGGATAGCAAAAGAGAAGGCGTGTCGCCAGCATTAGAGGGGTTCGAGTATAGCGCGTCGGCGGGGGCACACATCTTCGGGTCCTGACCGCGCCCCCGGGACACGCCCAACCTCGCGTCGCGGCCCCCACCCGGCCGGGGCCCGCGGGGGAACTACAGCTCCCGGCAGGCGCCGCGCCGGCCGCGCGCCCCCGCCCCGCGCACCCCGGCCCCCCGCCTGCCGCCTCAGGACGGGACGGGGAGGGCGGCGGCGAGGAAGGGGCGCCGGCGGCGACGGCGGCGGGCGGGATCCTGCTACGCGCGTGAAGCCTCGTCTGCGCCCGGTCTGAGACCCAGACGCCGGCGGGCGTGGAGTCTCTCGCGGCGGGCCGAGCCCGACTCCGTAAGTAGTCGCCTCAGGGGGCGCGGGGCACAGCCGGAAAAGTTCGCGCCGCCGCCGCTTTGTTCTCGCGGGCCGCCGGCCCCTCCCCCACCCAGCCGCCCGCACGCGGCGGCGACGGAGACGAGGGCAGCGGGACTCGGGCGCGGGGCTGGGCGGCGGCCGGAGCCGGGCGGGAAGTTGGGGCGGCGGGCGGGCGGCCGGGGGAGCGGGGGCGCAAGTTCCGGCGTCCGCGCGGAGGCCAACTTGGATTCGCGCTCCACCGGTGGCCGCCGCGCCCGGCCCCTCGGGGACCCTCAGTCCCTGGACCCCCAGACTAGTTCCCGACGGCAGACCGCGGCGCGCGCAGTGCGGAATTTTGCTTGCGCCTCTTTCTTTTCTTCGCTTTGCTTTGGACCCGTCGGAAGGGGGTGAGTAGATGGTGCTGGGAGAATGTCAGACACCCTCCCCTCCATGTCCACTTTCCCAGTTTGAGCTCTACAAGTTGCGGTGGTGCGCTGAGTTCTCGACCCAGCGAGGAGAATTTTTTTTAAAAGACGAAACACTGAGAAGTACGACTGTTTCTTTGAGCAAAAAATTAACCACGTACTACTCCATTGCCTGTTGGATACTTTATTTCAAGTTTTTGCAACCAGAAGCATAGGCCTTGCCTTCTGCAAGCACGAATATAAATCAAGCGACAGGGAACCGGCAGACTTTTCCACACACAGATTGATGGCATGAAAGTAACTGTCTCTAACCACACCCATCCCCACAGGAAATAAGACTATCAGTGTCATCTTTGATTAGGAAAGATAAGTACACCCCAACTACTACTTTGTAGGACATGGCCTTTATAAGCTGTGTAGCCTCAAATGAAACAAGAACCTTTAAATGCCCTAATTCGTACCCTAGAAAATGTTACTACTCTTAAAATGCTTTTACTTTGTATTTAATGTTTTTTAGGGATTTCGATTTTTTGTAGTCGAGATTAAATGCGCTGAGGGCCTGGAGTACCTATGGATTTGCTGCAGGTTTCCGTAAAGTTCTCCAATTGAGGTCTAGGCCATTTTTACTCTTTCCCCCATTCCTCCGTTAGGATCTGGGGTGAGATCAAGCATGGCAATTTAGCAAAAGGAAAAAGTTGCAAGTTTTAGTAGAAGTAGTATTTAAACCATGTCATCGGAACCTTCATGGTTGGTTTTTGCTTGATAATATCCAGTAAATGTGGTGGACCTGAGCCGATTCCTGTTTGACATGCCCATTATAAAACATTTCACATATCATAATCACTCAGACTCAAGATTGTCGACTGATCTATATCATGAAACTAATAATTTAAGCATCTCCGATAATACTAAATCTTTAGTTCACACGTTTTATAAATTCTTGATTTCATCACATAATCTCGTTAAAAAGACATTTCTTTCTATGTGTGGATAGTTTTTAGTTTAAACACAGCTACATACAAAAAAGGACTTAATAAAAAAGCTTTCAGATACTAAGTTTTAAAAATTATTTAAGAAAGAACAACTCATACAAGAAAAAACGTATTGTCACTTAAATGCACTTTTCTTTTTTTTTATTTATTTATTTTTTATTTTTTTATTTTAAACCAAGAACATGTATTGGTACATTCTACATACAATGGTCACATTCATTACATTAATTTTGTACCTATACATGATGTATCTTGGTTCTCCCCCCTCTTCCCCCC
>PVJO010007879.1:0-78846 GCA_004026905.1 Hystrix cristata | reverse complement strand
TCTCTGGGATGGGGATTTTGAGGCCATGAGCAAATTGTATTCTTCATTCTAAGTATTATTACAAGTTGTTAGGGGATTTTCAATAGGGAAAGAACAAGATTTCATTTGCATTCTGGAAGATCACTTAGAGGTGAAGAATGGAAAGGGTGGGATAGGGTGGAAGCAGAGAATAAGGGTCACAGCAGGCCTGTGGCAGTAAAATCAGTGGAAACCCCAGTGGATTAGGTCTGGGTGTCAGAGAAAGTGTGATCTGAAAGGTGGATGATAGTGGCATTTACTGAGATAGGGAAGTGGGGGAGGACAGAACTTCAGGAAAATTGAGAATTTCTTCTTGGAATGTTAAATGGGAAGTTGGCATGTGACTGCCAAATGGCAATGTCAGCAGGCAGCTGAGGATGTGGGACCGGCACTGAGGGAGGTCTGGGCTGGAGAAGTTTGGGAGCCATGGGAACAGAAATGGGGTGTCAACTCACAGACTGCATAAGATAATCCTTAGGGTGAGATTGTTGACAGAGGAGGGGTCCTGCTGCTGAGCCCAGAGGGAATGCCAACCCTCACAGCTTTTGTAGAGAATAAGGAGATGGAGAAGAAATTGCCCTGAGCCAGGACAAAGACTAGCAGTGACCCCTGACCTAGTGAGGGAGGCCTTCTAAGAAGGAGCATTTTGGGGTTGGCCGCTTGAAGCCCTGTGAGCTAATGTTTCATCTAATTAGTGGGGACTGAGTGTACCCTCAAGTCATAAATGAAAGAGTAGGGATGGTTTCAAGAAGTCTTAAGGCAAACAGCGGCAGAAGGCCTGTTCTGTAACACCGAACCTTGAATTGACCTTAGAGTTGGAGAGCCAGATAGTGGTCCTTAGTTACATGCGCATCACACGTTGCCTATATTTAGCACTGAGATGCGTGATTCTGACATTTATTCTCAAGGCAGGTAGCTCCCCCATACCCTTAGCACTGAAGACTTGCTTGCATTTTGTCACTGGCTCTTTAAGAGACTCCGTGTCTCTTTAAGACTTGGTGCTTAGAGTATTACACAAGGGTGTGTTTCACAGGACTGAAAATGGAGAAGCTGAAGATTTTTTATTTGTTTTGATTTTCTCTTTTGATTTGTTTTCCCACTTCACCACAAACTTTCTTGCCCTGGGTGTACAATTCTGAATCTGCTAAAACTTAAAAGTTCTCATTGACCCACCAGTACAATTACTGGACTGTCCAACCGGGTTGGAGCTGTGGCACCATCTGTAGGCCCTGGTCCATTCACTGATTCATCTTTTGCTTCCATTCTGTCGTGTGTTGGTAAGGACACAGGCCTGCAGCAGGTTGCCTGGGTCAGATCCTTGGGCGAGGTACTTAACTGTTCTGTGCCCCCACCTCCTCATCTGGGAATCAGGGATAATGATGCTTTGTTCCACAGGCCCACGGGTAGGATGACTGAGCAGAGCCTCAGCAAACAGTAACCTGCGGCCGTGCCGGTGACTGGTAGAAGTACACTGGGTGTTACTCTTGGGAGAGTCTCGAGGTCACACAGCCACTCCTTTCTTGGTTCATCCCCAACCTCACAGGGTATCTGGCACATGGAATATGTGGAGCACAGTAGAGTGGAAAACAACCAGAGGCTTACTTCTTATTTCAGATTCACACAAGTTTAATGACTCTTACTTAGAATTGTCTCACTGATGACTTTGTGTTGTTTACACATTTGTTAAGGCACATGACAAACCCACATCATAACGTACTTTTCTGACCTGCACATAAATGAGACAACTAAAATACTGGCGAATTAATTCCATTCCTAACTGAAAGTGATTTTTCTTGCTTTGTAGTCGCATTGAACACCTCAAATCCCAAAATGATCTCCTGACCATAACCCTGGAAGAGTGCAAAAGCAACGCAGAGAGAATGAGCATGCTCGTGGGAAAGTACGAGTCCAATGCCACCGCGCTGAGGCTGGCCTTGCAGTACAGGTGCGGAGCTGGAGTTGGGGGGGACACACAGCTGTAGAAAGACATGCACGGTAATCATCTGCCTAGAAGGAGAAACTCAGCTCATAGGAGATTAATTAGGGAGTTGGACCAGCAAATGCTAGTGTGACATGTATTGAAAATCAGTTCGTGTCCTGAGCAATTAAGAGATTAAGGGTAATGAATATAGTCTTAGTATGTTTTTTTACCATGTTTCTACATTTCTCCTACCGTATTCCACCTATTTTTTGAGTAATAGCACTCAAAATACCACTTCTTGCATTACAGATTTATTAGTTCTTTCTGGTCTTTATTCACTCATATATATATTGTACAATATTGTAAATCTTTATAGATCTAGTGCATTCTTTTTCCTTCCTTCCTTCCTTTTTCTCTTTCCTTTTGTCTTTCTTTGACAGTGTCTTGCTAATTGCCCAGGCTGAGCTTGAACTTGGTATCCTCCTCCTCAGCCTCCCAGAGTGCTAGAATTATAGGGGTGTATCACCACACCCAGCTCCTGTTTCTTCAGCATGTCATAAGTTTTTCAAATGTCCTAGGTTTTTTTTTTTTGGTGGTTTTTTTTTTTTTGTTTGTTTGTTTTTCCTCCTTTCTTTTTTGGGTACTGGGGATCAAACTTTTTTTTTTGTGGTGCCGGGGATTGAACTCAGGCCCTTGTGCTTACAAGGCAAGCACTGTAATCACTGAGCTAAATCCCCAGCCGGGATCAAACTTTTGATACCAAAATTAATTCAATGATGAATAATTTAAGAAAGATAAGATCTTCATTCTTTCTAATATTTTCCTTAGCGTAAACTCTCAGAGGCAAGAATCATAGGACAAATGATACAAATATTTTCATGGTTCTTCAGATGTGCTACTAATTTTTTTCCCATAAAAACAAGCCAGTGTGAACCACTATAGTTCATTCATTGGTGATCAAATGATATGTGAATGTACCCCTTTTTTCCTACTGCTTCAGCTTTGGAATTTACTGGTTTTGAATTAATGCTTATTTAAAGCTACAAAACTATTTGAGTGTCTTCATAGGTTTATTAGTGTCACCACTTAAGCATAGTTGCCAAGGTCTCAAAGTAGTTGACTATATCATACTCTTCACATCCTCTAAAAAGTTCAAGATTGTTTTAAGAATGTTGTTTCTTCACAAAAAAAAAAAAAAGAAGATTGAGCTAATGTAATGAGAGCAAAGCATCAGTCATGTCAGTTTACAGATACATCAAAACACGCAGAAAATCCTTCTTCATGGAAATCTTAATATAAGCCGTCTCTGCCCCCAGATGTCCTTTGTTCAGAAAGGGCTTCTTGGGGCTGGGGATTTAGCTCAGTGATTAGAGTGCTTGCCTTGCAAGCACAAGGGCCTGAGTTTGATCCCCGGCACCACAAAAACAAAAAACAAAACAAAACAAAAAAAAAAACAGAAAGGGCTTCTTCTACATTAGCACCTCCTCATGGACGAGCCGACCTAACACCTCTAGCCTGAAATATGGTCTGCGCGTGTAAGGAAGAGCTGCCAGCGCCTGCTGATCTGGGTCCTTCCCTTAACTCGTAGTACAGGATGATGAACGTAAAGACAGTCAAAGGCAGATGTCCTCTCAGATAAATGTTGGCTAGGGCAACATTCAGTGCTCCCCTTCAGGAGCTAATCAGGCATTTGGTTAACGCACATACTTTGCTACAGTGCAGGCCTCTCATCTAGACCACGCTAGTGACACACACTTGCTCTACTTCTTGTCTGCAAATCTGCCCTGTGGGTGTCAGGCTGTGGGAAAGTCCTTGGTCTTTGACCTACTTTGCCTAGTGGATGATGGAGACAAAGGCGAGTGATTATTTCTTCTTTTCTTAGAAATCCAAACTCAAACTCTTATAAATAAGAGATCTTATGAAGTCCTGAGAGTGTTTCATGAGGCATTTTACAAATACCTGAAAGAATTTTCTGTGATGATGGAACTTTTCTATGTACCAACCATTGTGGTAACCACTAGCTACATAGGGCTGTTAAATGCATAATATATGGCTACTGTAGTGGAAGAACTCAATTTGTATTTTATTTAACTTAAAATATTTTTAATTTTAATAGCCACATGTGGCTAGTGGCTATTGTATAATCCAAGTCTAGGTCAAAATTATCTCTGCAGGTGAGGCTGGGGATTTAGCCTTAGTGCTTAGAGTGCTTGCCTCGCAAGCTCAAGGGCCTGAGTTCGATCCTCAGCACCAAAAAGAAAAAATCTCTTCAGGGGTATTATACTGGTTATCGATTATTATGTCACAGTTTCGAGGCTCAGGAATCTGGGTTTGGCTTTGTCCTGGCACAGGGTCTCTTAGAAGGCACCGATCAGGCTGCCAACCAAGGCTATGTCTTCTGAAACCTTAACTGTGGCTGGAGGGTCTGCTTCCAAGAAGGGTCGCTCACAGGGCTGCTCGTGGGGGCCTTTCTCCTTCCCTGGCCTTGGGTGGAAGCCTCACCACATGGGCCTTCCCAGAGGGCTGCTTGCCAGTGTTCAGGACGGAGCAGCTGCCTCCAGAGAAGATGATCTGAGAGAGTGACCAAGATGGAAGTCAGTGTTTTTAATATTCTAATATTGAGAGTAACACACCACTACTTCTACCACTGACTATTCGTCATGCAGACCAACGCTGCAACAGCACAAGGATGTGGATACCAGGATGTGGGGGTCCCTGGGGGGCCACCGTGGAGACTGCCACAGCTATATCACATGTCCGTTTGAGCTGGTCATCTGAGGACAACCGGCTTGGCTCTCCCACCATTATTGCTTCTCTTGTATTATTCTAGAACCTTGTTATAAAAAAAAAAAAAGGCCAACATACAGAGCAAGCCCCTGGCTTTGTCCAGGGAATATTCCTGGGTAGCTTCCTCCCTTATGTGGATGGCGAGGCTGCACCAGATCCTGAGCTGCCCCCACCAAGAAATTTACGCCAGCATCAAAGGCGCTCACCATTCCCTGCCTGAGTGGAGGGTGCCATGCACTTCTGTTTCAGTGAGCAGTGCATAGAAGCCTACGAACTCCTCCTGGCACTGGCTGAGAGTGAGCAGAGCCTCATCCTGGGGCAGTTCCGAGCTGCCGGCGTGGGCTCCTCCCCTGGTGAGTGTCCCCCGAGTCCCTCTCTCTTTATTCCCCATCTCATTTCCTGTCCTCTTGTGCTCCACCACCCCCTTCTCATCTGCTGGCATTGAGTCATCTCTCAGCAACTTGAAATTCGCTTGTCAAGTGTGTTTTTCATTTTTCCTCCTGACTGAGTGGGTAAATTGTTTATGTTGAATGCAGCAAGAACTGAAGTGGAAACAGAATTACAGACAAGTTAAAACAAACAAAACTTCTTAGGACACATTTTCTCCTGGGCTGGCAGCAGGACCAGATGAAATGGGAGGCCCACACTAGTGATGAAAGGGACCAGCACACGAACACTGCCACACGAACACTGCTTTACAAGGTCCTTTTGCTGCCCCCGTGGCCTTCGTCTTGTCTTGTTGCTTTTTAATTTGCTATGTGTTTTCCTCAAGTCTGTTCCTCTGAATTGTTTTGGAGTGTGGGTTCCTACCTCAGCTCTTGGTGTCTTAATGAATGAAGAAACAGTTTCACACCTGTTGTTGCCACTGTCACAGAATGCTCACCTTCTGGTCCCGGTCGTAGTGCAGTGAGGTGGTCTACCACCGTCCTGCCTCCCTGCTGCCTTCCCTGTCTCCATCCCAGATCTCCTGTTGGACTGATTTGTACCTTGGGATCCACACTGCTTCCCCCCACTTCCATTCGTCAAATCTGAGTGCCTAGGAGGGGTATTTAATTGAAAAATGGCACAGTGTAGACTCCCGGACTAAGCAACATTTGCTGAACACTGGCCAGTGAGGTGGCTCTGAGGCCTACATGACCAAAGAAGACTGTTGGGGAGACCACAGAGAAGGCTTGCCACCCTCAGTACATGACCTCACCTCTCTTTATATCAGCAGCATCTTTAGAGAAGCAGTGGTGAGGCAACAAAGCTGAAGTGACCAAGTCACTCCTCAGCCAAAGGTGGGTGGTGTGGGCAGACCAGGTGTACCCTTCTGTGGTGACCAGGCCACCTGTCACGGACCGGCTTTGAGCTGTGAGCGCAGCAGCCCACAGTTCTTCAAGGGCTGTGCTTTCCCATTAGGGCTTAAGCTTCCAGGGTGCACCTCACCGAGGTCACCACCCAGACACCTCTCTTGTCCTCCCAGCTCCTGCTCCCTGCCAGTGTCTAGCTTTCACACTGACCATTCGTGTTTTCTCTCCTTTGGCTGCGACATGCACAGGACTCTGAACCAAACCTGGAGGAAAGGAAACAAGCCAGGCATTAATTTCCTGTTCGTATCCAAGTTATCCAGCAAGGCAGCAGACCTTTATTTGCATGGGTGGCTGTCTTCAACCTCTTTCTCTCTCTAATAACGTTACCCGCTCAGCCCAGAAGTGGAAACTGTGCCAGCATTTCCATTAGAAACCTCATTTTTGAGGCTCTTTTAACTAAACCATAAAACTTTATTCCTCAAGTGAGACAGAACCGAAATGATCTTGGCCTGCTGTCAGATGGACAAAGACATAGACATAGATACAGACACAGATACATGATCAATTAAAGGAAAAATCAATCATCTTCTACCAAATTTTTTATCAGAGCAATATCTTAACATGTTCCATCTTCAAAGGGACCTTTTTAGGCTTCTACCTACCCATAGCCATTTCTTCGTAGGGGGTGAAAGGGCTTAAATAAATATGCATTTAAAATATTTAAAATCAATAATGAAATGGTTCATATTCACTTAATACTGGGTAGCTCATGTATATATTTATAAGATGAACCAGCCAGTAATATCATGCCTACTTCAGAACAGAATTTAAATTGCAGTCTGTTGGTGAGATGTACGTAAAATTTCTTTGTGGAAACAAAAAAGGTATGAAGGTTTGTCAGATAAATGGCCGGGGGGAAGTCTAGGGAGTGTAGCCTGCAGGAGGTGCCTCCTCCCCCAGCTGCTTCTCCCCCCTCCATGATACTGAGGCTTGCCTTAATTTTGTAGCAGCCTCCCATGAAGTCCCACTCTTCCACTGTGCTGACAGCAGCAGTCGATCTGTCACTCTGTATAAGAACTAGTTTGTGATGTTATCCACAGTATCCATTATTGTGGTCGTTTTCTTTGTTTCTCATTGACTTTCCAGACATTCCTTGTGTTCGTTCTAGATGATTTAGGCCCGTGGTTTTCAAACTGGGCTGTTGGAAGCCTGAAGGGTTTTTCTGGACCCAAGCGATGTGTTTGAAGGGTGAGGAGCTGAGTGTACCTCCACCCTTCCCATTTCACTCATTTCCACAGTTATCATTTTGTAAGGCTCAGCATACAGAATTTTAAGATTTCATTTGAAAATGTTTGGAAGAGCATAGACTGTGCTGCACAGGGAGTAGACTCGTGACTCTTTTGGCTAGCACAGTTTTGATTATTTTTTTGACTTTATTTTTTAGAGCAGTTTTAGATTCTCAGCAAAGTTGAGGGGAAAGTACAGAGAGAGCCCATATGCTTCCCGCCCCTGCCCATGCACAGCCTCTTCCATATCAGTGCTGCCCCAGAGTGATCAATTGATCAAAAATGATGGCCCTACATTGGCACATCGCTCTCATTCAGAGACCACAGTTTACATGAGGGATCACTCTTGGTGGTGGTCATCCTGGGGGCTTGGACAAATATATAATGATGCGTATTTACCACTGCAGGATCTTCCAGAGTGTGGCCTAAAATCTTCTATGCTCCATCTATTCATTTTTCCCTTTCTCTTCCCCACCCTCCCAATCCTTGGCAACCATTGTTCTTTTTAGTGTCTGCATAGTTTTGCCTTTTTCAGCATAGTTTTAAAACGCAAGAATATGAACATTTTGGGCAGGAACTTTACTGTCTGGCTCTGTACTGGTGCCCACTCTGCCTCATTGTCCTGCTCTGGCCTGCCTCTCTCCCAGACGAATCTGAGTTGGCCACCATTTCCAAGCTGAGAGGACTGGGGATTGCACTGGGACAGAAATTACAGAGCCAATCTAAAATTCTCATGTGAACCATTAGTTGGGTCTCTTTTGCCCCTACATAAAGCTCTACGTGTGGAGAGATGGCCTTCTCGCCTCAGTTTCTCCCTGCCTTTACTCACCAATGCCAGTACACAGACTTGGGTCTGAGTGCAGGAGAAGCCAAGAGCCCGGATAACTAGAAAGTCAGTATGTGAGAGCTGGGAACTGATCTTGGAAATCATACTGACCAGCCCCTTCATCTTCCCCTAGGGACAGCAGGGCCCCGAGCAGAGAAATCCCCACCCCGCAGCTACAGCCTCCGATTGACACAGCCAGGCCCAGAACAGAGGTCTCCACTGGTGGCTGCTGCCAGTCACTCCCCGCTGTGCTGCCTGTGCCCTGAGCAACTGAGAAGTGATTGTGCACGTTCACTCCAGGCTTTCTTACCCACACCTGTGCCGTGCTGACTAATCCATTGGCTTCTTTGCAACATAGGAGACCAGTCAGGGGATGAGAACATCACGCAGATGCTCAAGCGGGCCCACGACTGCCGGAAGACAGCCGAGAACGCTGCCAAGGCCCTGCTCATGAAGTTGGATGGCAGCTGTGGGGGAGCCTTCGCCGTGGCCGGCTGCAGTGTGCAGCCCTGGGAGAGCCTGTCCTCCAACAGCCATACCAGGTACCAGCAGCCTGTGCCCAGCAGGGCCCTGTGTCTGTGTATAGTCCCCTCGCCAGTCTTGGTGTGCAGCAGTCCAGCTGCTGGGGACGTGCGGTTTAGGTAAGGCAAAGTTTGCTGCAGGCTTGTGGCCAGCTCCATCCAGAGACTTGGAGAAATGGCAGGGAGCTAGAAAGTGGTCTCATTTGGTGCACATGGAAACTGCAGTCCAGAGAGGAAGGGTGATTTGCTCTAGGAAATGGTAGCCGGGGGGTAGAACCCAAATCTACTTTTCTGTCTGCTGCTCTTTCTCCGTACTGTTCTGTTCTCCCTTTCTTTGTAATTCTTGATTTTCAAGAAGTACTCAGATGTCTGAGCCCCCCTGGCTGCGAAGGTCCCCGAGTTCCTGAGGTCCAGCCTACCTGTTCTGCATTCTCGCCCTTTTGTGCCTCTGTTCATGAGCTCTTCTTGGGCAAGAGCCTGTCCCTTCCCCTCCCCCCTTTCCCCTCCCCTCTGTTCCCTCCCCTTCCCTCTCCTTTTTCTTGGTGAGTAATGCCACATTCACAGCTGTGCTTGCCAGGCACTTAATCATGAACGTGAGGTCAAGTTCAGTCTGTAAATCTAGAGCATTAACGAGGGTCCTTGAAAAAGATGACGAGGAGAGCAGTCAAGACCTTGTTAAGTGTAATTTGCTGAAACTGTTTGATCATTTTGGATGGGGGAAGGTCAGAACGAAGCCTCTTCTAGTTATCGTCTCATTTTTTGCCCTCTGAAGCCTTAAATACATGAATGCCTTCCCTTTATATACCAGATCTCAGTCCAGAAGCTCTTTTGTTTCAGGTTCTTAAGGGATTTCCAAATTACAACAGACAAAAAGATGACTTACCATTTTCACAGCTAAGAAAACTTGGCTCAGAGATGTGTGAGTGACTTGCCTGAAGCCACAAGCCTGCTGAGAGGGGAATCCAGGACTTCACACAAAGCCATTGTCCTTCCCACTGTACCACACTGGACCCTACAGTCTTATAAAACAGTCTACTTGCTGACAGGTGACCAGACCCACATAAGGACAGATGAAGTCTCAAAAGCCAGAAGAGAAATACTTGGTGCCTGCTCCATCTCTTTAATTCTCCCGTCTCTTTCCCACTGGCAGGTCCCATCCATCTGCTTCTGCCCACCCATTTACCTGTAGTGGACTTTATGTCCCATGAAGGCGCATTCCCAATCTGCAGTTGGTCAGGCGCCCACAAACCCAAGGAAGGTATTTCCTCTTGACTCCAGCAACAATTGTCTTATTCAGTGAAACAGATTACAATTTATTTTTTTCTTAAAACCGAATTCCTTTGTTTAAATACAGAAAGCAGATGGTCCTGGTGATGATATATCCAGATGTGAATCATCTATTCATGTAGATAGAGATGGAGTACTCATACTGTCAGTGATACTGTTCTGTGAAAGTAGTGAATATAAGAATTGGCTCGGCAGGAAACTTGTGCTTTTTCAGTAGCTAACGAGATTTCTGGTGAAGATCATTCACTCATGCCTCCCAGCCTCCAAAAAATAACTTTGTTGTTCTAATCTGAATCAGAAACAATTTTGGAGTTGGTCAAAAGTGAGAACAGTTTTCTCCCCGTATTAGTGGAGATCCTGGTTTTGAATATTTGTTAGAGAGGTGGATATGTTCTTAACATACAGGTGAGCCTTTCTACAGACTGAGATAAATTCAGAACACGGAGTCTCTGTATTCAATGATGACCTCACTAAAAATATGGGCCTTTAACTAATTTCAATCTCAGATGGGTCTTCCATCAAAAGACTTTTAGCTTAGTTCTGAATCTAATCAGTTCTCTGAAAATTCACTTTCCGCTCTTCCCCGTAGCAGAGCAGCTCTGATAGGTGTAGAGCCACACGCACATGGCATTCATGTGGTACTCCACATCCATAGGACCCGACACAATCACACTACTTCAGATAAACATGGCTCCCAAGCACCAGACCCCTTTCACAATTACATTATCACAGTAATTTTGCTTGTAAGTCTTGCCATTCTGGCTCAGACATTCCTCAATATCAAATTTATGAAAAAAAAGAAAGAAAAAGAACTTGTGTTGGACTTTATATGACCTAGTAAATCACCTTTTCTTTTACTGTAACTACCTGGCATAGAGAATTCTCATCAGTGTCAGTTTACTGTTACTCAATTTCTCAGGAAAGGAATGCTGAGTATCAGCCCTCTGGAGGCTTTTCAGGCACATGGAGGCTGTGAGCTTTGTCCACAGGTACCATGAGCCTCCTTGTGCTGGCGGACAGTCAGGATCCTGGCCGCTCCCACTGGGCCCTGAACTCCCAGCTGTAATGGGGTGATGGAGCTGCACGGGTACCCAGTGTTCACCCTCTAAACTCATCTGAATTAAGGTCAGATGTCTTAGGACAGAGCGAACTATTGAGGGCAGTAGAATCATGTCTGCTGAAAAGATAAATGGCTTGAAGTAGCCATCCAGTTGGGACAAGCTTCTGCCACCGCCATCGTCAAGCTTCAGGAAATGAGAGTCAGACTACATCTGACCGTTTCAGCAGTCATCTTTACCGGAAAAGAGAACGTGCTTTCCCATCCAAGAATCAGAAGGGTCCATCAAAGTCCTGAGGATTAACGCTTATTAGAGTTATTAAGCTCCAGCGTCCAGCTGAGACACACTCTTCCGTGTGACAGCATGGTGATCGGCCTTCCTGCTCAAATGTCCTTGCCACTTACTTTTAAGGTTCTATGAGAATACGATAGAAACATGAAATCCTTTTAGTGATATTTTTTTCTTTATGACCTAATTTCCTGATCTCAAAAGAATTCTATGCTCATTGTAAAAACAAGTAAGCTGAGTGTGGTGGTACATACCTGTAATCCCAGCACTCCGAGAAGATCACAGGTTTGAGCCCAGCCTGGGCAATATCATGATTTAGCAATACTATCTCAAAAAAAAAAAAAAAAAAAAAAGACTGGGGATGTAGCTCATAGCAGAGGCCCTGGGTTCAATCTCCAGTACATAGATAGGTAGACAGACAGTCAGACAGACAAATATAAACAGCAAAATCCCCAGCATTACAAAATGCATGGCACCCAAAGAAAATTCTCTCTGCTCGGCCCCTCACTGGACAGGACACAGGAACAGTCCGGGCCACAGATCTAACTGCAGTTTTTATTAAGATCCAGGTTGCAAAGGACAGAAGAAATGTTACAGTAGCTTAAATATAAAGGGTCCTATTGGGAGGTGATGGGGTCTTGTATGCATGAGCTGTGTACCCAGGCTAAAGGCCAAGGTTGGAGGCCTACAACATGCTGAGCAAACCTGGCAGGTGTGCCCAACTGTGCCAGGCTCCACATCCAGCCTGTGTGGCCCCTGCATGTGACTCTGCTATCTTCCTGCAACAGACAGCTTTCCCCAGGGACAGAGCCAGCATACCACCTGCATTTATACACAAGGTTAACTGCAACGCCAGAAGCCATGGCATGATAGGACCATGGCAGTTCCCACAGGAGCCATGTGGGTGGCTGTTGCCAGCAGAAGAATCTGGAAGCCAGATTCTCAAGGACCATACCATGGTGTCTTTAAAAAACACACTGAGGTACACACCCCACACATCCGGGTGGGGATTTAGCCCAGTGGTTAGAATGTTTGCCTTGCAAGCACAAGGCCCTGAGTTTGATCCCCAGCACCAAAAACAAAAAACAAACACAAAACCATGTTGTCTGCGAAAACATGACTAAAACTAATTTTTACCTCCTGAGGATCCTGGTATATGGTCTTGAGACATGCTTTTTACTTTAGCATCATATTACTCGGCGTCTTCCCTTATTCGTCTCAATAGTTGCATAGTTTCATGTTGCATGGCAACACCATCATATATTCAAAGTTTCCTCATTGGATGTTTTTTATCCAGTTTTCCACTGTTACAGCATTGCTGTAGCCAGTGTCCTTAATACCTGCCCTTCTTGTGCAATTTCTGTGGAACCATTTCTAAGTAGAATCAGCTGGCTCAAAACTGATTTGTTGCCAGTGTCAAAAAGCCCTCTCTACATAATCAAATTATTGTCCTATAGCCAATATGTGCACGGGGCCTCTCCCTCTAAACCCTTATTGACATGGGGTATTAGAGTGCACATTTTTTCATTTCGACTGTCTGTGCTTGTCAGATATAGATGATGTCTGTCTTAGCTTGTTACCAGTGACCAAACTAAGAATGAGTTAATATTGTTTAGAGATACCTAGTTTCCAACAGCAGTGTCACGGCACCTTTAAAAATGGCTGCATAACATAGAATTTCTCCCCTTAACACCTGTTTTCTTTTTGTTTTGACTTCTATTGTCAGCTAAATTCCTAGGAGCTTTCTGGGCCTGGGTATTTTCTGAGAACTTTATCTGACTGCAGATTTTCTCACATCCTTATTTTGTGAGATTTGTTGCGTAATTTACCTCCATCTAACCTCCCTTTCTCCTAGAGAATTGTGATAACCATTCAAGAACAGACAAGCCTTAGCAGTGTGGCGTTTGTTTAGTGTTTTAGTTTGCTGCACACTAAACTTTCATTGTCAAAAAGGGTATGTGTGGGGGGTTACCCTCATCACAACAGTAAAAGATAAAGACAGTTGACAGGAGGAATGGGGCCACCTTAGAGTGGCCTGCGTGCCAAATGTCACCTGGACTGAGCCGCCGCCTCCAAATCAGTTTCACATGTTTAAACAGAACAGCTGCCTGGGCCTCTAGCAGTCTCCTTATACAAATGAGCTACTGTGTGATGGGAGTCAGAGCTCAGTTAGGACCAGGTAAGATGCTGCTAAAAACTGTAGGAAAACGCCATTCATGATTTTTTAGGTGAAAGGTAGGAAATGCTTATCTGGCTTTCTGTTGGAGCAAGCTGAGGATGCTGAAGAAAAGGAGTGTTTCTGCTGCTAACGAGTAGGATGTGAATCATTTCGAGGCTAGTACTGGAACTTGGTTCAGAGGGATAGAGGAGATGGTATTTGACATCAGTGGCTGGTTTTAACAGCACATCCCAGAGCAGACGGGGTAGACAGAGCGTGGATCGTGTGGAGCAGGCCAGCCGTGCGTGTCTGCCAGGCTGCAGGGTGGCTGCATGTGCAGCAAGATGCGCTGGCAGTTGATGGATGCAGAGTAAGCCAGTGTGACAGGAGCTGCAGTAGAGCGTCACCGAAAGAAACCCACACATTCAGCCTGGTTCCTCAGAATACCCAAACAAAACACAAACACGTGCGCCCAGGTAGGCTGGAGGTTTCCTTGCCTACAGCCTTCTGTCTCCATCCCGTCAAGAACACCTCCAGCCTCCAGCTGAGAGCAGGAATCAGGCGGTCTGCAGAAAGTGATTTATTCCGCATGACAGCTGAGCTCATCCTGTGCTGCAAGCTGAGAGAGTTAATGGATGACTTAGCCTTGCCCAGCCAACAGCAGGCCCTTGGGAGGCTGCCAGGGCCTCGTCTGCGGGAGGCTGAGGAAAGGCCAGTGGCTTCCCCTCCTTCGCCATCGTCATAATCATATTCCGCAGTGGAACGTTAAGGGCTTGAAGCAGAATTGTAATTAACCTCGCCTGATCTGTTCCCTGCTGGTGTCCTGGAAGGGAGAGAGGGAGGTTGGAGGGCTGGGGCTGCGGTGCTTATCTTGAAATTCATCATTCTCTGCTTTGGAGCAGTTAATGCTCTGAGCTTCCAGCAGGGTAAGAGCTGTGAACTGAACTCCCTTGTTCTTTCCTTCCTTTCCTAAAACTTTGCTCATAACAAAAAGAGTGAAACAGGAGACTTCCTACTCATCCAGGAATCAGCTCCAGGCCCTAGAGGGTGAGAGAGCCTTTGGGTTTTCCCTACCCATTCTCATTTCCGTTCTCCTAGACGGTTCTGGTGGTCTAAAGTCAGGTCAAGCGCTGGCTGCTTTTTTTCTCCTTGGAAGGAGGTTTCTGGATGGTTGTAGATGGCAGACCCCTCAGGGATCCCCGAGTCTGGTGGTGGGCTTTGCGGGTTATTGATCCAGCTATTGGGAAAGAGTCCCTGTCGCAGCTCCTCACCCACAGTGCGTGCTGTGTAGCAGCACCAGCTGGTCCTGCCTGCCTCCTGCTTCAGGACCATGGCGTCCTCTCCACAGCCTGGTAGGTGGGAACCATTAGTGTTCCCACGTACTACAGCCCAGAAGGGTTGGTGGTTCACCCTGGGCCAATAAGGCTAGGGAGGATGCAGAGAGGAATGTTCAGGTCTGACTTCAGAGATCTCCTGGCCCTCACTGGTGTCCCTCACAGCAACCTGGAAGCAGAGCAGCCTTTACTTAGAAAATGTGAAGCTGTCTAGTTCCCTACTAAGCCTGCAGGGTGGACAAGTGGTTCTCAAACCTAAGCTCGTATCAGAGTCTGTATTCAAACACAGGTTGCTGGGCCCACTCCCAGAGTCCCTGACTCTGGGTCTGAGGAGTTCGGCTGGGGAACATGCAGTCAGCAGTGTTGATGTGTGGCCCACCTAGAGGCCCCGTATGAGAACTGCTGGGGTAGCCTGATCCTGCTAAATAGAAAATCTGCCAAAATACCGTCTCTTCGGTTCTTTTAGAATACTTAGACAACTCTAGCTTTCAGTGTTCTTTAAATATTGCAATTTGTACTTTAAATGAAAATCAACAATACTTCAAATATAAATGTTATATTTCTAAAAATAGTGTGAAGAAAGTATAACAAAATGTCATGGGTGACAGGTATGTGGGTGTTGGTTATTCTGTGTATTTCTCTGGCTTTTGAAGCTTTGTAAAATAATTTTTCATGAAAAGGAAAGGCAAAAGTTCTAAGTTAACCTTGGGCCCGAGTCCCAGCCTGCGGGGACAGATTTCATCCTGGAAGCTTCCTCTTGTCTGATTCGAGAGAAGGCCTGCTCTTCCCCAGCGACTCACTGTCTAAACATGTTGTACCTGGGAGCCCAGCTCTGCATCGGCCCTGTGAAATGCTGTGTGAGCAGTGCCACCTCCTGAGTTTGCTTTAGTTTGCTTGCTCATTCATCTGGGCAACATTAGATGCCTGTCCCTCCACATCAGTGTTGACAGTCTGTGAAGGTGAGCTCCAGGGCCCTGTCTGAAGGGTTTGTATGCGGTATGCCCATTTCCAGAGCCGTTTGCATACAGGGCTGCAGAGGGCTGCTGAGCGGCACGCTTGTTTTCTCCTTTGGATCAGTCCCTCTCACTGGGCAGCTCTGGCTGTCAAATGCACCTCCCAGCTCCCCCGTGCCCTGTGCCATGGTCCTGTCTGCCTTGTCAGGCTTCCTGTGAACAACGCCGTTTCTTTACAGACTAGCACCAGTGGTATCCAGCTGGAGCTGTTACTTCTCCTTTCCCATCCTCTTTAAAATATAGCATAAGAAAACACAATAATGATGATAAACAATAATAATTTTACCTTGCCCCTGCCTTGCCTGCCCTCACCGTGCCTCAGGCCTCCATCCTCTATTGTTGAAGCAGCCTCCCAAGGGGCCTCCCAGCCCCACCATGGTTTCCCTACATCTCTCTTCAGCATAGCAGGAGGGATCCATCTAAAATGTAAGGCAGATCATGTTAGCCCTCTTACAAGCCCTCCAATGACTTCATTCTAAATCTAGAGAAAACCATTACAATTCTAGACACAACACTTGTAAAACCCTTGCCAACATGGCACTGGTCTTCTTCCTACTGGTTCCTCCTCCAGCTGACTCTCGGGGTGCTTCAGCCACAGTCCCATTCTTGCTGGCCAGGCTTCCAGCCTCGGGCATTTAGTGTTTCCTTTGTTCTGTGCCTGCATCAGTCTTCTTCCCAAAGCTCTTTTTCTCACCACCTTTACGTTTCCTCCAGGCCTTCCCTGCAGCTCCATTTCAGAGAATAACTCCATCCCCACTTTGCACTCCCCAGCCCTCTGGCTTCGTTTTTCTCCCTGCTACTTCTCATTGTCTGGTACTGTGTAATTTCACTTCTGGTCTTCCCTATTAGAATGTATGTTCCATGAGGCAAGGAAGGGCCTAGACTTGGGTGGCTCATGGTAGGCACTTTGGTGTTTCTTGAATAGATGAATGCTAGCTCTATTTATCATGTGCTTTCTATGCGCTGTGCACTGGCCTAAGCACCTTGCAGTTTACCTTGTTTTATCCTTACCAAGACTTTATGGAGCGTGTAATGTTATTCCCTTCATTTCACAGGTGAGGAAATAGATCTACGAGGTATGTAAATGAGTCATAAGTAAAGGTAGCGCTTTGGTGTTAGAGCTCTGCAAGCAGCAGAGCCAGTAGGAGATGAATATGGATACGGGTATCTTTATATAGAGACAACTCACTATATTTCTGTCTCCATAGACATCTATTTCTACACACATATGCAGAATGATTTTGAGGAATTGGCTCATTTGATTATGGACTGGCAAGTCTGAAATCTTCAGATCAGGCTTGGAAACCCAAGGACGAGTTGATGTTGACTCCTGAGTCTGTAAGCTGTTTGGAGACAGAATATCTTCTTGGGAGATCAGTCTCCTTTACCCAGAGTCTATTGGCTTAAACATTAATCACATCTGTACTCTCAGCTGCTCAGAAGGCTGAGGCAAAAGGACCACAAATTTGAGGCCAGCCTAGACAGCTTGGTAGGCCGTGTCTTAGAAAAGTTAATGTAGCTTAATGGTAGAGTTTGCTTACCATGTATGAAGCCCCAAGTTCAATTTCTGGTACCTTTTTTTTTTTTTTTAAAGTTAATCACATCTAAAAAACTGCCTGTATAGCATCATGTAGACTGGTCTTGGGGAGGCACCTGGGCCCTTGGCCCAGTGCAGCGGCCACATTACCTTCACTACCTAGCTGCTGAATAGGTGGTGTTTGACAGGCTGATCTTGCTCCCTTCATCTCCCAGTGACTTCCTGTCCTGACAGGACAAAGCGAGTGGGGCCCCCCCAAAGACTTTTGGTGCTCAGGAGTTTCCCATCCTAGAAGCCATTCTGACTTGAAGACCACCTCACACCCTAAGGTGGTCTCTGCCTTGCGTGAATGGCAAACTAAGCAGCAGAGCTCCAGCCTACTTTTTTCTCCCTTGCTCTCCCTGGGAACCTGTCTTCTTCCCTGTCTCTTCCCCTTTCCCTTTTTGAGACAGGGTCTTGCTGTTTTGTCCAGCAAGGTTGGCTTTGAACTCCTGGACTCTTAGGGATCCTTCGGCCTCAGCCTCCCACGTAGCAGAGACTACAGGTATGTGCCACTGTACCCAGCTGTCTCTTTTTACTGATGTATTATGTACAAGAATGGAACTGCCCTGGCTGAGTTGGCTGCTGTGCCAGTGTGAAGTGAGGAGGGCATCCTGTGGCGGCCACTCCCTGCTCCGGGCATAGCGTCCAGATATAGCATTTTCTGGAAGAGGATTGGGCACTCCTCAAGTCTGGAAGCTCCTGCCTGCTCACCGCAAAGTGAGGGGTGCCCAGGCCCCTTGGACTGGTCTGAGTCCATCTAGTGGACCAAAGAATGTGCTCTGGAGGCCTAGGGTTACCCCGCTGTCTGCATTATTGTCGCCATGTTGCACATACTTGTTTTTCATGGTACAGTAAGAAAACGGGAGTACTCAGTGCAAAGTACCCCCATCATTACCATTCTTCCACCTTCTGCCTCTGCAGGGATTTGGGTTACGTGTGTGTGTGTGTATGAGTGTGTGTATACACATGGGTACAGATCACACCAGGGGTGTTTTGTTCTCCAACTTCTTTGTTCCCTTAACATTTCCCTTTTTAAAAAGTCCTGTCCACATATATACCTCTTTTGATTATACTCATCGTTTTTCACCCTGTTTCTTTACATAAAATATCCTACCATTGTTAAAATTATCACTTTAATGTCCACAGACTTTCCCTTCAGTTTTGGTACGTGCTGTAATACATTCAGCCTTGTTATATACCATATTCCAGTAAACAGTTTTGATATGTGTATCTTTGGTCTTCTATGGAATTATTTCCTGGGCATTCATTTTTAGAGTATACAACAGTGTCTCAAAGGTACAAATGTTTGTATTATTATTCATACTTTTTTCTGTCCTGAAAGTTGTGCCACCCAGTTTTGGTTGATTTTTACTGCCTTCTAAATAATGCCTAGGAGACTGGGTGAGGAGAAAAGACCTACTGGTGACAGCTTGAAAACACCGTGTTTTTCTTTCTTTTCAGCACAACCAGCTCCACAGCCAGTAGCTGTGACACCGAGTTCACTAAAGAAGACGAGCAAAGGCTAAAGGATTATATCCAACAGCTAAAGAACGACAGGGCGGCAGTGAAGCTGACCATGCTGGAGCTGGAGAGCATCCACATCGATCCGCTCAGCTACGACGTCAAGCCCCGGGGAGATAGCCAGCGGCTGGACCTGGAGAACGCTGTGCTGATGCAGGAGCTGATGGCCATGAAGGTGTGTTTGAGAGGTTCAGTTTTGGCCAGCTTCAGTGGGAGACCTGGCAGGCCTGAGAGCAGGGCCAACAGATGAGAAATCAACATGTAGGAGAGCTTGGGCCTCGCTGTGGAAAGTGATGCTTTCAGTTTGTCTGGGAGTCTGGGCGAGACATGCCTGGCGGGAGAGGAGGGTGCCTCAGGGTTTCTAGCCCAGCTGTACAGCATCTAGTCCTCCAAGAGAAGCCAGGCCAGAGTCTGCAGGATGGAATAAGCCTGGGTCCATCCATGATGATTGCTAATCTAGAGGATGACCCGATGTCCCAGCCCACCTGGAGAACACTTGCTCCTCCCCAAGAAGCCAGGCCAGGCTGCTGCAGGGTAGCATAAGCCCCAGGCTGTCTAGTCTGTCGCTAGTCTGTCGGGTGCTAAGTGTTCCTGATAAGATCTTGGGCTGTTCACCCACTGGCTGTGTTATTTACCAGCCTTTCTTGAGTAGAGGGAGCTCTTTTGGAAAGCTGACACCTTTCCATGCCAAGCAGTTAAGCCACTATCCCTTCAGACCAGTGCATCTCAGCAGACCCACACCAGAGGAGGAAGCTTGCATGGGTCTGCTCCTGCAGGTCCCAGTGTACTGCCAGGCCCTGTCGATGGGTTTGAGTTGGCAGCTTGGGGTTACAATGTTTCCAGACCTGCTTTCCAAACTTCCCTGTCCTGTGAGCAAAGGCCTGGCTTGTACAGTCTTGAGGTCCATCATGTCCCTGGTCCCCAGTGGACGCAGAGTATAGCAGTGGTGCCAGGTTAACAGCTCATCCTGTTTCTCTACCATTGCATCCAGTACTGTCTCCAGAAAGATGAAGAGACACACAGCTTTGGCCACATGGCCTCTGTAGAAGGGTCAGGGCTGTCAACAGCAACCATCCTGAGATACTCAGGTGCCCTTCTCAGCACATTCCTGTCCTTGGCTGCTGTACTTGAGTCTGAATGAAACCTGGGAAGTCTCAGCAGTGGAAGCAGATGGAATCCCTCCCTGCTCCCCCTGTTTCCAAGCTTGCTTGTCTCCATCCCCTCACTCATCTCAGACTTCTTCCTGGAGAGTCCTTACATCACTGACCGATTTCTCCAGCTGCCCATGAGCCTGGCCTTGGGTCTGTAATCACAGTGAGTTTCTCCCCAGTCAGGACCCCCTTTGTGGACCCTTGTACCCTGCTTGCCAAGGTGACTCATGAAGCCACTCTTCCATTACGTATTTCAAATATAGTGTTTCCTTTGGCCAAAGACTAAGGATTTCCTTTTTATGTACTGGCCAGTATGTGGTGTGACAAATTCAATGTCATGCTGGCCAGGAAAGACACTTTTCATGGAATGAAAGCACTAATATTCCTTCTACCACTTGAAAATAAAATGTGCACTCATTTAAAAATGTTCTGAAACAGTAAAAATTATGACTAGCGTGGTGGTAAAGAACACATGAACTGGTCCTCAGGATCCAGGGCAGCTGTTGGCTGAGTTCTGGTTTGGGTCTTTTCCTGGAAACTTTAAAGTCTAAATGCCAGTACCTTCTCTTTTCCCCCACTGTGTTCACCTGAACAGATCCATTATCCAACAGATTTTGTTGGCTTTCCCCATTTTGTTCTAGGATCTAACTCAAAAATTTGAGTTTCTGGGTTTTCTATTTCTGATGCATGATCTTTGCTAACTACCTTTTCTTTTCTAGATGATCTACTTGGTCCCCTTTCAAATCCACTCTTCCTTCTTGAATGTCCTGACCTTTCATTAGGACTCTTATTCCTTTATCCCTGTAACTGTTTGAAATACTTGCTTTCTAGTTTTCCACGTTCTATTACTTCTGTTCCAACAAACACTGACTTGCACTTCTTTTTCATCTGGTGTTCCTGCCTCAGTGTGCTTCATTTCGTCCCCTGTTGGGGGCTGGAGAATGTGTGCATGGGCCCATCTTCAGTGGAGACTGTGTCTCCTTGGGGTCCTGTGGCTCCTTGTTTATAGCTGTCCTTGCAGAGTGTTTCTGTATTGAGATCTCCTGAGGAAGATCTGTGGGTTTCAGAAGTTTGATACTAGTTTTTGGTACATTCTTGGATTAGGATTCCTGCATTACATGAACACATGACACAAGTTTAAGGCTTTGATTTCTCAGAAGAAATCTTTCCGTCTTTCTTCCTCCAAGCCTGCAGTATGACAAGTTTGCTTAAACACCGCCAGAAAGGATGTTTTCTAGTCTCTTATTCTGGGCAGCTCACATAGGGGTCAGCTCACATGGGCATCTCAGTGTGGCCACGGCCCTGCCAGTGCACAGATGAGAGAAACCTGGATCACAAGGTCTGTGGGCCACTCTGATGTCTCTGCCCACTTTGCTAGTCTCCTCTGGCAGACTTGGCATTCCTGGCCCCCGTGGGTTTACCCTTCCTTCTCTCCCGCTTGCACTGATGTTTGTTCTGGGAGTGACCAGCCACATGAGGTCAGCACACAGTGTTGCCAGAACCTTCAGAATCCTGCTCTGATGGCAAAAGATGAGAAAGCTTCTGGGTTTGAAAACAACTTTCATTCTGGTGTTTATGTCTGATCTTTAGCAGGGAAAGGGCTGGCTTGTTCTTCTGAGTGGTCCCTGAGCACCGTGACTAATTTCTCTGCTCCTGAGGAGGACAAGCTTTGGTCGATGCCTCCAGCCGTTGCCCACATTGGAGGGTATAAACATCTATCCAGGAGAGCACATCAGGCCTTGGCTCGTGACCCTCCGAAGCAGCCAGAACCAGTGACCTTTGTGAGTCCATCTCAAGGTGGTGACTCAGCTTTCTGCAGAGTTCTTGTAAGAGATCATAGAGTTTGCTGGGGAGGCCAGCCTGGCATTCGTGCCATGGTAGACTCACCCTCCAGCACAGGCGAAGGGACGGGGGTTATGCACAGGATCTTCTTGAGAGGGCGGTACCGTAGCTGAGTAGTTGTGAACCTGGAGCCTGGCTAGACCAAGGTCAAACACTGGCTCCACAACCCACCCAGCAGCATGGGAAGGTAGATTTCCCTCTTCATGCCTCAGTTTCCCATTCACAAGTAGAAATACTCATAATACCTACCTTAGGTTGGAAGGATGAAATGAGTTACTTCCTGTGAACTCTTAAAATAGTGATACATCTTCAGTAAAGGCTGTTGATTATCATTGTTATGTGGCTCGTGGTCCCAGGATCGTGTAGTTCCATTTTAGGCTCACTTATCCTCCACAGAAAACAACATTTGAGTCATTTAAGTTACTTTTAGAAGTTACCTGGCTGGGGGTAGGTTCAGTGATAGACGCCATGCGTAGCATGCACAGAGCCCCAGGTTTGGTCCCCGCTCAGAACTCTCTGATGAGTAGTCTCCCATGAGGACTGTGTTGTTAACTGATTTCATGTGGGCCCTCAGAGATAAACAAGAACTAGAGGATGCTATTGCGGTGGGTATTTACCACCTGCCTGGCTCAGCTGCAGGAAGACAAAGTACCATCAGGGTTGTTAAATATGTGACTCGGATACAACTACAACTATCTGATTCTTGACAAAGCTGACAAAACATGTGGTACCATCTCTGCAACAAATGGTGCTAGGAAAACTGGCTACCCATAAATAGAAGATTAAAACCAGATCCTTATCGTTCACCCAGTGTAAACATCAGTGCAAAGGAATCCAAGATGTAAATGTAAGACGTGAAACTTTGCAATTGCTAGAAGAAAACATTGGAGAAACACTTCAAGATATAGGCACAGGCAATGACTTCCTGAATAGGACTCCAGAAGCTCAGGAAATAATAGTGAGAATCAACAAAGGGGATTGCATCTAATTAAAAAGCCCCAGCACAGCAAAAGAAACATTTAACAGAATGAAGAGACAGCTTACAGATTGGGAGAAAATCTTTGCCAGGTACTCTTCTGACAGAGGCATAAATATATAAAGAACTCAAAAAAGACTTAACAAGAAAAACAAATAACCCAATCAATAAATGGTCAAGTCAGCTGAACAGATACATCTCAAAAGAAATAGAAATGGCCAACAATTACGTTGGGAGGGTAGAGTGTTCAATATCCTCACCCATCAGGGAATTGCAAATCAAAACGATATTGAGATTCCATCTCTCCCCAGTCATGATGGCTGTCATCAAGAATACAAAAAACAATAAATGCTGGTGAGGAAGAAAGGGACCCTTGTACACTCCTGATAGGAATGTAAATTAGTGTAGCCACTATGGAAATCAGTATGGAGTTTCCTTAAAAAAACTCAAAATAGAACTCCCATATTACCTAGCTATACCACTTGTATTAGTCAGCTTTTTGTTATTGGGAGAGACTATCTGTCACCCACAACTTAAGAGAGGAGGGGTTTAATTTGGCACATGAGTTAAGAGGGTTCATTCCATGGTCAGCTGGCCCAGGGTAGGAACCTTACAGCAAAAAGGCAGTATGGAGTAGGGCTGCTCACTTCATGGCAGCTGGGGACAGAGCACAGGGAAGAGCATCTGTGAGACTCATACTCCAAAGGCTCCCCACCAGTGACCCACCCCTAACTGGGCCCCACCTCCCACAGCACATTCGCCTGTGAACATGAGCAGATTTGTCCACTGGTGAGTATAGCACCCCCACAATCCAATCACCTTTCCAGGAGTCTAGGAACTTTACTTAATTTAGTCAAGTTGACAATTAAGATGAACTGGCACGCCATTCCTTGGTATATACCCAAAGGAATCTAAGTCAGCATAGTGTAGAGATAACTGCATGCCCACGTTTATTGTGACTCAATTCAATGTGGCATACATACACAGTGGAGTACTATTTAGCCAGAAAGAGGAATGAAATCTTGTCATTTGCGGGAAAATGGATGGAACTTCAGATCATCATGTTAAGCAAAATAAGCCAGACTCAGACAAGTATTGTATGTCTTCTCTCTCATGGGGACTCTAAGGAGAAAAAAGGAAGATATAAAAGTAGAAAAGAGACTGTTAGAGAAGAGGAAGGCGAAGGGGGCAGACAAAGAGGGCAATGGGGGTAAACATCAAAGTATGTTATATGCATACGTGTATGAATATGCCAAAATGAAACCTTTTATCCTGTATAATTAATATGCACTGATGAAAAAAATGTCATTGTGGAAATTGCATGGGAATTGGTAGGGACCCAGTCAGAGCCAGACCTCCTCCTTTGGACAGCTCCTTTACAACCCTGGGTTGATGCTGCTCAGCCTCTACATTGCCAGAGATCACGTTTCCAACAAGACAAACATGCCCATTTGGGGTTCTAGCAACTGTTAGAAAGGCTTTCCTTGTACTAAACCAGACTGATTTATCTCAGTTTTATTTCTAGAGTGAAAAAAAACATGGATGTGTCCACAGGCCTGTGCTTCATATGTGTGGAAACAGCTGCCATCTGCTCCTGCTCTTCTTCCTTCTGGCTTCAGAGTGATACCTCTACCATGAACCAGGGGTTGTAGCCAGGTCCCCCTTTGCACCCACGTTGTGTGGCCAGCTCTGCTGGCACATGCTGGGCGCTCATGGGCTCTGTGCTTTTCACCTTGCAGGAGGAGATGGCAGAGCTGAAGGCACAGCTGTACCTACTGGAGAAAGAGAAGAAGGCCCTGGAGCTGAAGCTGAGCACACGGGAGGCACAGGAGCAGGCCTACCTGGTGCACATAGAGCACCTCAAGTCCGAGGTGGAGGAACAGAAGGAGCAGCAGATGCGGTCCCTCAGTTCCACCAGCAGTGGTGGCAAAGACAAACCTGGCAAGGTGGGGAAGGACGGCAAGGCAGGGCGGGGCGGCACGGGGACACCCTCAGCTTGGGCTGTGCTTTGTGCTCATTTACTACTGACCACACTGTACCACCCTGCTGCCTCAGTGTCCTTGTTTGCGTAGGTCATTCCTAGATATCTGATGTTTGAGTATAAAGAATCCACATTCAAAAACCAAATCTCGCTTTATGTTACACTTAAAAACTTCACACATCAGCCTTGTCTGTGCAGGCATCCACTGCTCTGATACTGATCTTTTCTCTTCCTTCTAATCTATTCCCTTCACACAGTAGCCATCATTTGTTGATTTCTTGGTACTTTTATTATCTCCCTAAGTCGCTCATCTGTGAGGGAGGAATATCTAAGTCCATCTACATGAGGAAAAGGAGGATCCAAAGAAGTGAGGGTCTCCCAGCTTTTTAAAAACTTGCACCTCAGCTTGAGCTCACAGCTGGGTGACAGGTTCACTTCCTGTCACCTGCATGGGGGGTGATCAGCGGGAACAGCCTGAAGGCAGGCAGGAGGGCAGTTCTCAGATTACAAAGCAGATGTCCTTACCCAGTGGGCTTCTGATAGCATTTTACAAATTCACACTGCCATCAGCTCCCAGGTCTTTTTTCCTAAATCCGAGCTTGTTCTATCATTTTATCTCTCTCTTCCAAATACCACTTTGGAAGAAAGAAAAGCTCTGGACCCTAAAGAATTACATCCTTCATCCTGGGGAACTGTATACTGTGTCGTATTTTCTCTTCCTGGTAATGGCAGATTGTCCTGACGCCAGTTTGTTTCAGACCCGGAATTTGTAGGAAGCTGCTGACTTGCTGACCTCGGGGTTGGAGATTTAGCTCAGAGGTAGAGTGCTTGCTTAGTGAGGCCCTGAGTTCGATCCCCAGCACTCCCCACTCCCCCTAAAAAAATAGGGATCCAAAGAAGCGACCTCATGCAAAGGGCAAAGCAGGAAGCTTTGGAATTTGGTCCTTTCACTGTGACAACCAGAAAGTGTGTGGGGGGGGGGGCGGTAATCAAAATGCACAATGACTTGCTGGCCTCATAAATGGCTTCTTGGGGCCCATGTACAGAAAAGAGTCCAGGACAATTGTGTATGTGGGAAGTAAGGAACAGTGGTGGTGCCGTGTGGTGTGAAGTGTTACTCCCTAAACAGCTAAGAAAGCTGAAGCAGTCTTCACAAATGGCTGCAGCTACATCTTTTCCCAGCTCCTCCTTGCTGAGGCACCTGGGAAGTACACATCCATTGCTCCCAGCCAGCCCGCTGTCCTAAGGCCCCGCTACTTTTGTTCACCTGTTCAGTTGAGTAGTGCGCTCCAGGCACCCAGAGCAAGCCAGGACCCAGAGCTCCATGGTGGACAAAGACTGTATCCGCCGGAATTCACTTCCTACAGTGTCCCCGAGTGTGAGGATCAACTTGCAGTGCCATGGTGGGTCCCAGACCAAACACAGAAGCCAGATTTGGAGATTCAGGACAGGTTTTCTAGAAGAGATAAACTTCTCACCTGACCCAGTGGAGAGGGGAGCTGGCTTGTTGAAGGTAGAGGGAGGGCCAGGGCAGAGGAGGCAGTCCGGGCTGAAGAGACAGCTCATGCCAAGACCCAGGGGAATCCACACGCTGCCTAGAGGGGTCTCCCACCGTGTTTGCCCAGGGCCATTGAGGAGTCGCAGAAAGATCTTCAGCAGGGAGCAGTGTGATCCACTTTGGCTTTGGAAGTCACTGTGGCCAGCGCACCAGTGCTTGGGAATCCCCTGGGAGGGAGGGGACTGGCAGCCCACCTGGTACGGTTTCATACGGTGGGATCAGGGTTAGGAAGATGGTGTTTTCTCTTCCGTCCCAACACCTTCTGTATCTTTTCATAGCCTTCGGAGTTTGTTACTGGTCAGTTACAGCGCAGCTTGCAAGACAGAACACTAGTGTCTCTCTGTGTGTTCTTTGGGTGTGGTGAAAATGACTTGCCAGGTTCTTGCCAGAGGCCCACGAACTGAACATTTTCTCCCGCTTCTTGGTATTTATTTAGACTGGGGGAAGCACTGTGTTGTGTGCAGTGGCTTCAAAGTACAGAAATTTCTATGATGGAAAAGACCAGATGATTTTTTTAGCATTACAGTAAGAAGCTTTATAAGAGTATCTACTGTTCAAGTTATGAAATTAAATTAGAATAAGCTGATTATCTTTCAAATATTGGATCTATTTATTATTTCAGTAAAATCTCTCATCTTGGCTATTCATTAGTCAGGGTTTTGTTTTTTTATTTTTTTTCTGAGGCCCATGTACAGGAAAATGACCAGGAGAGTTGTGTACATGGGAGTTGAGACAGGGTATTGCTGTGTAGTTCAGGCTATCTTTGAACTCACTAGGTAGCCCAGCCCAACCTGAACTCACAGTGATCCTCCTGCCTCAGCTTCCCAAGTGCTGGGACTACAGGCGTGCGCCACCACACCTGCCCATTAGCCTTTTTTTATTGAAGATGATGTAAATGATCTAGAGCAGGGATCAGCCAGTTTTTCTGGAGAGGACCAAATAATAAATGTTTTAGCATTTGCAGGCTGTCCAGACTGCTGTACCTGCTCAGCCCTGCCCAAGTAGCTGCATGATGCCAAGCTGAGCCTGCTGGGAAGCCAATGGGTGGGGTCGTCTTCTAACACTTTATTGATGGATACTGAAGTCTGAATTTCATGCAATTTTTACCTGTCATGAAATATTCCTCTTTCGACTTTTTTATAATTTTAAAATAGGAAAACCATTCTTGGTCTATACGGCCTATATAAACAAACAGAGGGGCCACATTTAGATCTAGAACACTGTCCCAGTTGGTGGGTGTTCCTGCTTGCTTTAAAAACTTTTCTCCAGCAAACACAGCCAGGTCTCCAATCCTCTCTGGTTTTTTTTTTTTTTTTCCTTTGGTGCCGGGGATCGAACTCAGGGCCTTGTGCTTGCGAGGCAGACACTCTGACCACTGAACTAAATCCCCAGCCCCTATAGTTCTTGTCAATCTGTGTGCAACAGACATTACCACGTATGTTCAGCAAGAGGCACAGTGAGAGAGCCGAGGCAGTCCCAGCCTTTAGAGTCTTAGGAAACATTAACATCAGTGGAGTAGACATAGGAAAAGGGAGGGTGCTGAGGAGTCTCCGCAGATGTTGTGGGTAGTGCAGTGGGTCTGTGAGGACCCCTCGATGGAGGGGGCGGGGAGCAGGAGCCTAGGCAGAGGGCATGGCGGAGGGGCTGTTCGGGTGTTGGCCATGCTGCTGTCTAGGAGTGCCTAGGAAGATGGCCTCTCTTTATGAGAGAGAAGACAGTGTGGCTCCTGTCATCTGGGCTTCTAGCACTGGATTCATCTGATCAGGATAGGATTTTCTATTTATGTCTGTCTCCTGCAACAGATCACAGATTTTTATTCTGAGGTCTAGAAGGTAGATCACCAAGGTTCCCATCTGATACACAGGTGGAGGTACACTTCTGTGGTCCTCTTCCTTTTCTGAATTTTCTCGGTTACAAGGAAACCCAGTAAAGCTCCTAGATGTAGAGAAGACTGACTTTCTTCCCAGGAAGTAGGATGGGACAAGAGGATATTGGTATGTATTTTTCCATTGAAAAGACTGATGTGGAGTCAGACAGCCTGGTTTTGAGTCCTGGATCTCCCATTTCCTCACTGGTGACTGAGAAGTTTAACCTCTCTGTGTGACTCAGTTTCCACCTTGGTAAAATGGAGATAACATAGGTTTCTACCTCAGAGGATCCCTCTAATGGCTGAGTGAATGCATGTGATGGGCCTGGACCTGTGGATCCCTGGGGCACCATGGGGGTTGTCATCGGCACCAGAGGGCAGGCTGTGAAGGTCGCTGAGAGCTGAGAGCAGAGGGGATTGTCTTTGGTTTGCTGCCAGGCTTTCCCTTCAGCCTGATCTGAGGGTGCCACCCAGCACTGGCGCTGCTGCCATCACCTGATGTCCAGCCAAAGTTCTCTGCATCAAAGAAAACTGAGTTTCTAGCAGCTCAGTGGCTTGGCGTCTGGTCTAACAGGAATGCGTTTACCACCCTCAGGAATGTGCTGACGCTGCCTCCCCAGCTCTGTCATTGGCAGAACTAAGGACGACATGCAGCGAGAGCGAGCTGGCCACGGAGTTTGCCAACGCCATCCGCAGGTAAGTGCTTTGCCATGCCTCCCTCGTGTGATTTATCCCAGGAATGGAGGCTTCATTCTACATTCTCTTGGCACTTCACGCCAGCTCTTCATGCATCACACAGGCCCATCTGGGAAGGAGACAGTGCTGCTGTCTTCTGCTTTTGCTCATGCCTTGGAGGCCCCCAAATGGAGAAGGCTTGTTGGTACCAGGCCTTTTGATAGGAGAGTGGCAGGATACGGGAGGGAGGCATACAGCAGTCATCCCATCTGGGAATAAGAAATGGCTCTTTTCCTCTTCTGTGCTTTGGCCGTGGCTAGAGCCTTCAGGGCAATGTAGGTGGTAATGATGAAGGCAGGGAAGCTTGCCTTCTCTTCTTTTGCGAGGAGAAATGAAAGCCAGTTCCTCTACACCTGCCTTCCACACCCACACTTTTTGACATTCCTTTGCTCTGACATCCAGACCAGCACTGTCTAGTAGAGGTGTAAGATGAACCACTTCCGTCATTTTAAACTTTCTGGTAGCCACCGTGACCAGCTATTGTGGGCTCTTAGCACACACAGAATGAAACTGTACATGGGCCAGTTCCAATGCTAAAGTAAGTTTATTATAGGAAAGAAACAGACACAGCATATATGGCTGTTCCACAGACAAGGTCCCCTGGCACGGGGGAGGCATTTCACTCTTAATGAAGGCCCAAAGGAACATCATTCATTATTTATGGATTTGTAAAAAGAGGCAGGGGCCTCTGGACATGGTGGAGCATAGTTACTCGCCTGGGTCTCGAGTCTGCCCACAGCTGCACATCCTGCTTCTGCATCTCAGGGAGCGCACTGACTGCTCTGGCCAGGAACCATTTGCTTCCTTTCCCCTCTCATCAGCCAAAGCACAGCTGCATCCTTATCTCCAATCAGGCAGCTACCTCGAGTCCCGTTAGTCCTTGCCTCGGTTGTACACCTAGACTCCAGAGTCAGACATGTGGGTTCAAATCCATCAGTGTAGCTTGTTCACTGTATGGCCTTAAGCAAGTGACTTAACCTACTGTAAAGACCTGTTAACTCCCTACTTCACCATATAAAAAAAAAAGAAAGGGAGGTTGGGAGGAAATAGAAGGGAGCGGGAGAGAAGAGAGGAAACAGGTCAAATTCATTTTAAGAACATATTTTATTTAATGCACGTATCCAAAATATCCAAAATGTCACTTCCACTTGATAGTTTTTCACACCTACCTTTGATCCATGTACAGACCAGCCAGCATTAGCTGGGGATTTAGCTCAGTGGTTAAAGTGCTTGCCTTGCAAGCACAAGGGCCCGAGTTCGATCCCCAGCACCAAAAAAAAAAGCAAAAAACAAACCACACACAGACCAGCCAGCATTTTGAGCACTCATATCTGCGTGTGGCTATCGGCAGTCTAAGATGGTTGGAGTTTGAGAGGTTCAAGGGATTAACGCTTTTTGTTTCTTCATATACTTTCCAGTTGCCACAGAGTAATTGCGGCCTTTCATGCAGAGATTGATCGTTCAGCTTTGTTGTCCAGCTCACACATTGAGTCTGTAGTTCTGCCCACTGCGGCGTTTGGCACCTCTGTTCTGTTTCCCTCCCTCTCTTCCCTTACCGCACCCCTGCTGACCTCAGGGCACTCTACCACTGACCTGTATCTCCAGTCCTTTGCGTTTTTTGGTATAAGCTCCGCGCTAAGTTGCACAGGCTGACCTTCAACTTGCACTACTCCTGCCCCATCCTCGCATGGAGTTGGAATTACAGGTGTGCTGCCGTCATGTATAGCTTGAGGTGTTTTTATTTCTCATGATGAAATGTCATTTTTAAAGGCTATTTATTACACTTGTTCTTAAATATTTTATCTGCTCTATTAACTCTGATTCCTCATATGGAATTTCTTTCTATATTGACTTTTGTGACTCTTTCTTCTCAGTGTGGGCCTTCTGTAACTACTTGGTAGTTGTGGGTTTCGCCTTCATCACTGCGTTTCAAATTCCCTGGAGGCTTGTTTGTGAGTATTGCGTTTATCACGAGCCTCCCTCCCGACATCTGGAGTCAAGTCACAGGAAATGCTGGTGGCTGGTGTGTCAGAAGCGCCTCTCTTGGGCTTTCTCTTCCTTCTGGCTGCTAACCACTATGAAGTCTGCATGTCTGACCCAGCGTCTCATCCCCTCCTGTTCTGACAGGCAGCACCTCTGACTGGAGAACTTCTGAACCCCCTTCTTCCACTGGCAGCAGCTTTTATCTGTGTGCATTCTGAGGTGTAGTGTCCCCTTTCAGGAAGAGTGAAACATCTGCCTTTCATTTTTCACAATTGCTCATGGTTTCTAGTGTACAAAGAGCACGCCTTGCTTCCTAAGGTGCTCAGGGAGTTTTTATCTCTCCCATCACTTCTGGTGATTGGGGTGGGAGGGGAAGGCTCCAGTGTACTCTGTTAACCAGCTTGATCTGGCCAGGGCTGTTTATTTTATAGCAGGGCCTCCCAGCTGACAGTGGGTTGCAGTCTGTCTTGTGGCGAACTTCCCTACTGTCTTGATATACTCACTATCTTTTTTTTTGTCTTTCCTTCCAACTTGTAATAGCTCTGCTTTTACTTTGCCAGCACCTCTGGCTGTATGGTTAAATTGCAATCCTTGTGCTTGGGGCAGGAAGAGGGAAGCAGCATGGGAAAATGCCCTGAACAGATCCAACGACTCGCCTGTGCCAGAGACCTGGGATGAAAATCCACTCTCTGGTTCCGAGAGGGAGCCATTTGGATATTGTATCTGTAAACTAAGACCCTAAATTTTTCAGATTCCCCAAGCTTCAGAGGACCTTGCTGGCACAAGTAGAATGCAGGTTGTGCTGACTAAACATAAAGAGATTTCATTTATTCTTTCAGTCGCAATGGATTTCCGATAACCAGCCTTAAGGTGGTTAGCATGGATTTCTAATCAAAACCCAGATATGTGGAGCCAAGAGAGAACCCACAGAGCTAGAGGAAAAAGAAAACTAACGTAATTATGCTGTAAATATAGCTTAGAAATTGGAATAATCATTTCATGAGGGTATATACTAGAGCCTCCTGAGGGCTGAGGTTTGGGCATGTTTTTGTTTTTTAAAACTCAAATGGAAACTAACACCTTCTTTGACAGTATTGACCAACTACTTGGTCAGTGGCTGAGGTAACTGGATAGAATCTTACCAGCATTTTCCAAAGTATCTCTCCCTTGAAAAGGACACCAAAGTTGTGGGACCAGGATCTAGATTGAGAAGAGCGGGTATAGGAAAGAAAAAGAAATGCAGCTAAGCAACCATCCTTTAGGAGAACCAGCCAGCCCAAGGAAGGTGTCCTGTGACACTTTAGTCACTATTTCCAGGTTACTGCCTGTGCCAACCCAGTCTCTCCTTGCCTAGGTGGGCTTCAGCTTCGGTCGGGCCCTTGTCACCCAGTGCTGGCCCTGTTGGTTGGTGTCTTCTCACTTTCTTCTTTTTTTGGAACAAAGCCAGAACTCTGTGCAATTCCACATTGAGTATATAACTCCCATCTGGTCTGATTTCATTCCCTCTACTTCATGAACATTTACTGCAGCTTACTGGCTCCAGTATGGCCATAAAACCCCATCTGGATGACCAGGTTTGCAGTCTTGCACACGAGGTGTTTTCTTATCAGGACATCTTGTTTTGCCCTGCTTTGCTCAGGCTGTGTGCCGTGAACTCTCCATCCGAGATTCTGCTCTTTACTAGGATCCCACAGGTCCTAGTAAAATTTGACTGCTATTCAAACAAGCAAATTAGCAAACAGTTACTGTAAAGCAAATTTTCCGAGATGATCCCTCTTTGTACTTGTGTGGCGTCTGTGCAGCCTGCCCTCAGGCCCTGGGCACAGCTGAGTGGAACAGACCGGCTCTTCTCTGTCATGATCTGGGGAGGCGGCCGGGAGCAGGTGCTGCTCTCTGTACACTCCAGGGGTGGGACTGGCACAGCAAGGCTGAGTGATCTCCCAAGGTCACAGTTAGGAGACAGCAGGAAACGTCATGCCTCCACTTTCTCTGTGGTACCCGCTGCACCCGCTTATGTGGACAGAGTTGGGTTTGCTTGCAAAGGAGTGTGAGTTGGAAGGAGCTCGAGCTCCTTCCAAGGACTTTGCCCTCCATACTGCGTCCTGTTTGTGCTCCTGGTGTGCCACTCTCATGTCTGTCTGCCAGTGACAAGGGCACGTGAGGTCCTGTGAGACAGGCAGACTTCTTCAAATGCACAGACATGTGAAGCAGCACCGTACGGCAGTGCAGGTCACAGTGATTAAAAAGAAGGAGGCTGTGGCTCACACACGTTCCCCTTTCACGTGGTCCAGGAGCAGAGCATTACTGGGCTCTCACAGATCCGCACCCTGCTGTGCTCTAACACGGTACCTGCGGAAGCCAGTGCCCTGCTCTCCCAGGAGGTGGTGGCCTTTTAGTCACACACCCACCAGGGCCCTGCTGGGCCCTTCAGGGAACTGGGCTGTGCCGCCTGAGTCTCTGTGTGTGCCATCTGGTTCTGTAAACTGCTAAGCGAAGGCAGTTAACAATTGGAGTGGCCACTCTATCCAGTGACAGGGTCCGCCCAACTCGTCCAGCAAAGGAGGGGCCTGTACACCTCCGTTTCTCTCTCTGATGGCTAACAAGCAGGGGATCCACCGCCACTTGGAGTGAAGGCTGCATGTCAGGTCACCATAAGACTTTCAGTGGCATACAGTTCCCTTTTGATCAGTGTGATCACAAGAGACCAGATCTGAAAGCCTGGATGTGACTTGGAGTAGCGATCCCTCACACGAAGGAACAGGCAGACAAGCCGAGTCTCAGGGTACAGGAGACAGTGTGGGAAAACCCTCCCATGCACACACCACAGTACCCTTAACCCCTGGGCTCCCAACGATGCAGGTCACTCAGGATAGCGGGACCCCAGAGGGCAGAATCTGAAGCATCTACCAGCAAGGTCACAGGAGAGCCAAGAAAAGAAAGTGCTTCAAAGCAAGGACACCAGCTCATTTCACTTTCAAGTGGTGAAAGGCCTGAAATGAAGGTCGCTGATTTGAGAAGTTTGCTGTGCAGATGTCGGGACTCTCTGGGAACTTTGTTTTGTTTTTTAGAATGGAGACACTAGAGCGCATCTTTGTGTGCCTGAGAATGATCCACTAAATGTGGGAAATCTTTCAGGGTTGAAAAGTAACCTCAGAAGAAGCACCATAATGTCTACCCCATTAGTGGTTTCTGTTGCTGCGAATCCTTCTCAGTCCATGTCAAACTCCTCTCTTTCAGAGGATCCTGAATTACAAAAATAATCAGAAACAACACCCACCTCTGTTAGCTCCTAGAGCCTGTGGGTCGGACAGCGTGACCAACGTTTCTGCCTGGCATCTGGCCAGACTGCAGCGCAGGTGTCCTGTCATTTTGGACTGTTCTCACCAGAGAATCTAGGGACGGATCTGATTTCTGAGCTCATTCTGGCCGGCCCCCGCCCCCCAAGAGCTCAGTTCCCTGTAGCTGGAGAGCTCGGGTCCCATTCTGCAGGCTGGCTGGTGGCCAGGGACCTCTGGGCTCCTGGAGGCCTCTCATATTCCTTCCCATTGCCTCCTCCGTCTCCGAGCCAGCAGTGAGAACATCCCTCACATCAGATCCCCCTCATGCTTCAAGTTTCTTTCCAGGAAGATCCTGGCCCTTTACAGGGCTCCCTTAAGTCGCTCAGTTCCACCCAGAAAAATGTCTCAGCTTTTTGGCTCACTCAGCCGGGTGTGTGACTGCAGTTCTGCTGACTTGGTTCTTTCCAAATGGTCCCTACATAACCTTACCCTTATGCCCACTGAACACTTTCACCCAATTACCATGATGGAGTCTCCAACCACAGTGAGGCCAAGACAGAACTGTGTTTCTTCCTGCTGTATAAAAGTAGCCTTTCCCTCAGAATTCCCGTATTCACTGGAATATAAAAATAAAAATTCCATATTTATTATACATATATATTAAACATATATTAAAATTTATATTAAAAATTACATTATATATGAAATATATCAAAAATTCCATTTTCTTAATGATGCAGGATTACAACTCGCAAGTCATATTGTTTCTTCCCTTAAAATCTCTTTCATTCTTCTCCATTTGTACCACCTTCTCCCAAGTTTCACCTTTAGCAAGTTAGAACTTATAATGTCCTGATGGGACATTCTGCTTTTGGTCTCTTCATGTGTCCTGCCACTAAAATACCTGAGTGTCCACCCTGATCAGGATGCTCTGTCTGCATAAGCACCTTCAAGTGTGACCACCACTGCATGGTGACATGCTTCTCCATACATAATTTGTATCATAGTCACTCCCGACAGTTTCTCTTTGCCTTCACTCATCCTCACCTTGCTCACTGTGGGCCTCTCCTCACCGTCTCTCAGAGCTTCCTGAGCACCCAGTGGCACTGACTGCCCAGCAGACACTCCAAGAGCACCTGGCTGTTTGCAGTGCCTTAGAACAAACCAGCAAAACTCCTCAGAACTCCGTGTCCATGTTGCCAAAAGCACGTGCCCAGTTCTAGAATCTTCACACTTGCAGGAACCAATATTGGAATTTTTGAGTGAAAAAATGTGTCTTATTTCAACAGAATACAGTTTTGAACTACAAAATAGCAGGTGGGATGAAGTGAACTGGGTGGGTGCTTTTACAAAGGGAGCCCCACGGAACAAAGTAGCAGCAGAATCTTGACCATTTTATTAGGAGGCCCATTATTTTAAGAGGCGCTGTTTTATTAAACTTGCACTTGCTGATTCTTCATACTTGGCTGATTTATAATAGCAATCAGGCAACAGAAGCTGTGCCTGGAATTCCATAAATGCACATGGGTCTGCAGGACATTAATGGAATACAAAGTTGCTTCTGGCTTCATTATCGTGGAAATAAATTGCCAAGGCACCTAGAAGGGTGTAAAAGGCTGAAGTTCACCCGCAGGGTTTGAGGTGTGTACTGCTTGAGCAATTGAGATTTCTTCGTGTCATTGCCCCAGTGTTCCAAAATTCGGAGAATAGGCAGCATCTCCTGGGACCCCATAACAACAGTGATGGGGAGTGTCAGAGCACATGGCAGCCTGGGCAAAGGCAGTGTGCTTGTGAGCTCCAGGTGCGTTTGCATGTTCCTAGAAGATCTGGGTGAAAGAGTTCAACTGTTAGCATCCTCTTATTGCTACTCTTGGCAAAATAGAGCCATGCTCAAATATAGCTGCAGAACATCATTATCTGGAGACATTTAATCCTGGTTCCACAGTCCTGTGCTCTTAACCAGAGATCTTATCTCATGCTCTATCTTGTCTCTTTATGAGTCACAAGATAATTCAGGAGACACTTAAGCACCCAGTCTCTGCAGACAGACTTGTGAGTGTGAATCGCAGCTCTAGCTTCTGGTTAGGGCAAGTCTCTCAACTGTGCCTCAAGTTCCTCATCTATAAACTGCCATAATACTGACCTTAAAGGTAACTGTAAGAATTAAATTATGTTGTCCTTCTAAAGGACTCAGAGATAGCTACTGTCTGCTACCAGAATAGTCTGAAAAGTAAGCAGTCACAGGTGATTACCATGAAGGAAATAGAAGGGATATAGTCACTGTAGAGCTTTAAAAAGTAAATGTAGTTTGCACTGAACAATGTGAAGGAAATGACAAGGTGCTGTGGTGTGGGACATCTGTTCAGACAGTGATCAGGATGCGCCTCTTGGAGAGTTTAACTTTAAGCTGAGATGAAAGGAAAAGCAACAGCTCGGGGTAGAAAGACATTCCACGAAAGTCGGAGTTGAAGCAAAGCCTCACAGGTGGAGGTGAGACCACAGACATTACTGCACGTGCCAAGTGGAAGGCCCCGAAGGGTAAGAATCTGACTTGCTCTTTCCTTTTAGAACATCACTTGGCCCTGGTGTGGAAACCAGATCAGAAAAAGAGTCCAAAAGGGTAAGGCAGAGAAACCAGTCAGGCTGTCTTTATTATCTAAGTGACAAAGGATGGCAGCCTGGACCATGGTGGTGGTAACAGAAATGGCAAGAGGACAAGATTTTGTTTGCTGTTGAAGCGATGTGGAGGATGAGGGAAATGAAAGGGTTAGGCGGGATTCCGGGACAGTGTAAGTAACCAGATGAGTGCTGCTGCCTTTTGCTGACACAGAATAAAGTGGATTTGGTGGTAATTTCAAAAGTTCTGCTTTCGTCATGTTAAACTGAAGATACCTGTTATGTGGAGGTATCAAATGGACAACTCCAGAGATCTGAAGAAGGGTCTAGAGGTAAGGATTTGGACATTTTTAGCACGTAGATAGGTTTAGGGAAATAAATTCAAGTGGACAGAATTAAAGAAAAGTAAAATTAAAATCTGGTCCAGGCCCAAATGCCCAAGTAACTCTCGGCCTCTGGAGGTGGTGTGAAAACAACGAGGAGTAAAAGAAGACAACTGAGGAGACTGTACGTGGAGGCTAAAATCCAGCCACTGCAGGCCTTGCACTAATGAGTAAAGAGCCTGTCAAGGGAGAGGGAGCTGCTGCTGCTGCTGTGGAAGGAAAGGACAGAGGAATCGCCAAGCGGCATGCTCACCGTGACTCAACAGAGCCATTTTCATGGCAGGAACCAGGTTGGGGAAGAGTAAGTGGAAGGTAGGGGAGAGGAACCACATATGCAGACAATTCTCTCAGTTCTAATTCCACATAATTAGCAGTTGCTAAGAAATTCCGGCCTTGTGGCTGCATGACCATGACTCCCTGTGGTTTGGTCTGATTACAGCTCCTCTGAAAGGTTTCCTGGCTGGCTGCAAAGCCGCACAGCACCTCATCAGGACTGGGCGCTCACCCTGGTGACTTTCTCTAATCACAAAGTACCGGATGTTAGCCTAATCATTGTAGGGAGGATCCAACCTTCTTGTTGCTTGCTCACAAAGCCGTTTATCCCAGCTGCCAGGGTACCAACAAGCAGTGCTTCAGAGTCCTGCTTGGATATCTGCCACCCAGCTTGCTGACAGGCCACTTTGGTTTTCCATATTACATGACTCCCACCTTGAAGCTGCCTCTCAAAAACCCAGTAGATACTCCACTGCTTAAATTGTTAGAATCAAAAAAAAAAAAGTACCTTCCTGGTTGTGTGGTTACAGTAAAATTCATAGGATCTTTTGTGATCAAAAACAACCCTCACTGTTGATGAGGTGACTAAGTACTGGACATGGGAGACCCATAACTGAAACGCATGTGTGCATTGGGTGACTCGGGTTTTCATGGTTTTATTATAATCCAGCACTGTTTTGTTTTTACCTGATGGTACTGCTATATATTCATGAGTGCCTAAACTGGGAAGAAAAGAACAAAGAAGAAAGGGACTACACAGTTCTGGGCATTCTAGAATGCATTCCTGTTGAGTGGGAACATACAGTGTTTTCATTTTTGTTTTCTCATCTGTATGATGCCCAGGAAAATACTCATTTGGCCTTACTCTGTGTACAAACTGCATAAATTCTTTCTCACTGAAGCTCAAGCATGTACGAATTAGAAACGGGAAGGAACAGGGCAGGACTGGCTGAGGTTCTGAAGTCACTTGGACTGGCGATCTGGTGGTTTTTTCCAAGTCATCCTGTGAGAGTGGGGAAAGCTATAGACTAGGACTGCAGTAAGCCGGTGCGTATGGCACATTTGTTCGATTCAGGGAGTCCCAGGGGCGCAGGGTGCTCGGCCGAAGAGCCCAAGTGAAAACCCTTCTGCCTTATCAGAGTTTCCCAAATCTGCCTGATAATGAGTCACTTGGGGCACCTCATAAACTGTAATGCCTGAGTCTCAACCAAACCTACTGAGTCAAAATCCAGGGAGATAACCTGATAATACTCTTTTAAACAAATGCTCTAGAGAACTTCTCTCTATGGGAATATAATTCAAGCCACAAATGCAAGTCACATATATACTTTAAAATTTTCTAAATTCCAAACTAAAATTTATTTATTTTTTGTGCTGGGGATCGAACTCAGGGTCTTGTGCTTGCAAGGCAAACACTCTAACCACAGAACTAAATCCCCAGCCCCCTAAAATTTATTTTAAAACATGAAATTAATTTTAGTAGGGCTAAGGATGTAGTTTAGTGTAGAGAGCTTGCCCAGCATCCATTAATCAGTATTTTACAAATTATTGAGGTGTTTTACCTTTTGTATTATGGCTTCAAACTCCAGTGTGCACTTTATACTTAGAGCTCTCTCAATTCAGAGCAGCCACATGAAGTACTCTGCTAGCTACCTGTGGCTAGTGTCTGTGTTCCCGATGGGATACACTGTTACTTCACAGTGTTTGGATGATGCTGTGAAGCAAGTGATTCTGAAGTCATGGCTCTTAATGTGCAATCTTCCTGTCAAATGAAAACAAGTAAAGTAACCCAGATTTTAGGTTTGAGATTTGACCTTGTTTTTTGCAACTTTAAATCGATGACAGTTCTTGTTTGCCTCTGCACTCCCTCTCCCATCCTTAGACCCAAGCAGTTTTGGGTGTGTAGAGAGGTGTCCTGAGCTCCTTGCGATGGCCCATGCAGCTAAGATCCTCTCTGCCCGTTGTGGGGTTCTGTCTGTCCTTTGCCAGGCCAGAAAGTTCCCTCTGGTCCCCCAAGGGCCTGGTGCTGGGGAAGGAAGCCCTTTGAGTTAGGGCTGGGATTTCCATGCTCTCTCTGTCTGCAGGGTGTGGAAGTGATGGGGGAGGTAGGGATGGTTCTGCTTTAGTGGTTTTTTGTTGTGAATTTGAGTTAAATTTTTAGTTTTCTTGACAATTTGCTTTTTCTTTCCCCCTTTGTAAATCAGTTTTAGAAGATAAAAGAATCAAAACAGTCATGAAATGTAGAGAAAAACTCTACCTATGCTTTCCCTCCAGAGGTTTGGGGGGTGGGGGGAGCTGGTGCTAACCTTGCCTCAGGCGGAAGGGAGCTGGCTGCTCAGGAGGCTGAGAGGAAGCCATGGGGAAGAAGAGAGGGAACCCCCTCCAGCAACAGTCTCACTTCCGCTAGGAAATGCTGCCACTCTCTGATTCTGGTTGGAAATGCAACCAGATCCCACTGCCCTGTGGCTGGTAGGGTCGAGGAGCACACATTCCTCAGGAAGTGGGAGGCTCACTGGCAGCTGTGGCTACCCCAGCTCCACCCTCCCTGAGTAGCTAAGGCAGGTTGGAGGTACTCACTAAGGAATGATTTGGGCACCGAGGACCTGAAGAAATTCCCACCTCTATCCTTGCTTACAAAAGGATTTGCAAGAAAGGTTTTGTGTTGCAATTCCCTCCTTCAGTAATCAGTTTGGCAAGCTTGACTTGTCATACAGCCAGAAAAGTACAAGATTAGATACTTGAGAAGCCAGAAAGGAAGAACCAGGATCCAAACCTCTGTGCACCTGAAAGGCTGCTTCTACCCTGCTGTGGTCCCTCTAGTGCCATTCCCATAGGAGGCACAGCTGAGACTCCTTAACAGAAAGCATACAAAACTCTAAAATTTGTAAGCAACACAAGAATAGAGTAGAACAGCCGCATGCCATCTCCTTTCTGTGAGGTAACCATTGTTAAGTTTGGTGTTTAGCCTTCTAGTTTATCGTACACTCTGGGATTTCCAGTTGTTTTTACAGAGTGATACACAGAACTTGCCCTTTTCACTTAACATGTAAGATACCCTTCCATGCCTCTGCATGTTGATCTGTGTCATAAACAGCCTTCTTTAAGCAGGCATTTTACAGTATGGGTATACCTTGATTAACTGAACCACTCCCCTGGATGCTTTCCATTCTTAGTTAATATAACCAGAGCTGAAGGGAATCCAGTGATAACTGAAATATCCTTAGGAACCTATGCATATGTTTCCTCTGGAAGACAAAGTCCTGAAAGTCAAGTTGCTTAGTTAAGGGAAGTGTCCATTCTTTGGTAGTGTTTTCCTAGGTACTACCAAATTGGCGTATTAACTACTAGGGTAATTTATACTAGTACCTAGGAGCTCCTTAAAGGCTGGTTTCCCAGTAAGTTCCAAGGTAGTAAGTACTCACTGTGAGTGTTCTGAAGAAATTTTTACCAGCACTAGAAGGGGGTCCCTGAGGATCAGTGTGCAGTGCTGGCGATCCATTGGGGAACCAAACCAAGTACTAGGAGGCTGTGCTAAGTTGGGTGTTATGATGGACACCATGTGACATCAGGGAAGACGCCGTTTCTGTGCCTGGGTCTTGGGCTCTTGTGGGAGCTAGAAGAAAGCAATAAGCTGACCAGACTCCAGAAACTGCCCTTTACTGACTCCTCAGTCCGCGTGGATTCTACATTCAAGAGCCCCTGGAACTTAGTTTCCTTAGCCATAGAACAAAAGCAGTCCAAATCACAATGCAAATAAAATTTAAGTACTTTAATGGGAAACAAGGACCTCTGTGAAGTGAGTATCGTGTCTACTCCTTTCCTTTGTTTGTTGCCTCTTCTGTTCTGCCAGGTAGGATCTATTTGCCTAACGGGTGGGTAAGAACGTGTCCAAGGCAGGCAGCCCAGGTTAGACAGAGGTTTACGTTCTTGAACCTGAGTGGTTCAGACTCAGATGGGACTGCGGTCAAGCAGCACTTGTGACCAAGGACCTTGTATGCCAGCCACAGAAATGTCTGTTATGTTCCCTGGTGACACATACTTAAGATTTCTGAAGGGCTCTCGTTCAAGAAACAGGCTCCAATCAGGCTTTGAGAAAGCAGGAGTCACGTATTCCCTTCCCCTCACTGACCAGGACAGCTGTGCTGCTCTGGAGCCCCCTAGCTTATTTTCTGCATACTCGCTGGCTTTTTGATTTGGAAGCTGCACCAGCCTCCTTCCCACTACTGCCAGGGAGGGCACCTCCAACTGTCACCTCAAGCTGCTCATGGCAATGTGTTTTCCTTGACACAGAGAAAAGAAGCTGAAGGCCAGAGTTCAAGAGCTTGTGAGTGCCTTGGAAAGACTCACCAAGAGCAGCGAAATCCGACACCAGCAATCCGCAGAGTTCGTTAATGATCTAAAGCGGGCCAACAGGTAAAAATCCCCCTCTATGTCCCAGGGGTGCTAGGACAGATCCCCATCTATCTATAGGCACCAGGGAGAGCCTTTCTGTACCTCTTGGGAAGCGACTCTGGACAGTGGGGAGTCCTCACCTGCCTTTCCTCAGAGGAATCTCTCACAAGAGGCTGCACAGAAACCTAAGAAATCCTCAGTAAAGATGGGTCCTTTGGGGCTTGGGGATTTAGCTCACCGGTAGAGCACCTGCCTAGCAAGTGCAAGGCTCTGAGTTCAATCCTGAGGACCACCCCCCCAAAAAAGACAGGGTCCTTTGAACAAAATAAACTAGGAAAAAGCAGCTTATTATAGTTTCTTCTTGATATAAAGGCTCTGAGAATCATACAATAAAATGTGTGTTTAAGCCAATGTTTTCCAAACAGAACTAGCTATGAAACCATTTATTCGAGCAACATTTAATATCCAGTGGAACACTTTAGGACACTTTATACTATTTTAAGACAGCAATCTCAAAACTTTTTTTGGGTTCGGGTCCCCTTTACATTTGTAAAAATTGAGTACATCAAAGAGCTTCCATTCTTGTAATTTATTGATACTTTTCATATCAGAAAGTAAACTGAGACAAACTTGATGTAACACAAATAACATTTGAATGAAAAAAGTATTTTCCCAAAATTTAGACAAGTGGCACTAGTTTTGCAACTCTATAATATCAGGATTAGTAGAAGACACCTGGATTCTGACATCTGCTTTTGCAGCCAACATGTTACTTCGAAGTAGATGAACACTGGTTTCACGTAGATGTGTTGGAAATATAAAGGTTAAGACCGTGCAGACCCCGTGAATAGGTTTTAAGACTCACTAGGGGTCCATCCTCAGACCATGCTTAAGAATTGTGGCTTTAGGGAAAGCATGACTGCAGAGGGAAGGGCTCAACGTGCCATTGTGAACTACAGAGGGTGTCTAGACTTACTTAGGCTTGCTCCCTGTCTACCCTGAGGAGCTGTAGTGTGAGGACAGTTGTTTGGCTGGCAGTGTTTCCTGCGGCCTCAGTAATCCGACCAGCCCAAAGCATAAAAAGCCAGAACAAGATGAGCCTCTTTGCCCTGATGCTAGGTAAGTCTCCTTCGTGGTTACTCCTGTAACTTACAGTTGCCATAGAGCAACAAGGGGACCATAATCTGTACTTAAAATAGCAGGCTTCTGGAATTCAGGTACCTTTTCTGTTTTCTTTAGATTTAGCTAGTTTGGGTTGCTAGTTTCACTCTTAGTAAGAACTTCCTAAAATGTTAGTGTGATGAGCCTATAGTAGTAGGACTGGATTAATCATGTTTACACTGGTGGATAACTAGTAGTGTGCCAATATCTGGGTTTTGTGCTTCTTTTCAACACTTGGTTTCAGTTTCTCATATAAGAGCCAGAAAGAGCTCTTTTTACAGCTGGGCTCACTAAACCCGGCTACCCAGTGGACAGGACAGTGTGTCTCATGCTGTTTAGGATGAATCTTTGCTCTCATTTCCCTCCATTCCCATATAGCAACCTGGTGGCTGCATATGAAAAAGCAAAGAAAAAGCATCAAAACAAGCTGAAGAAGTTGGAGTCTCAGATGATGGCCATGGTGGAAAGACATGAAACTCAAGTGAGAATGCTCAAACAAAGAATAGCTCTGCTAGAAGAGGAGAACTCCAGGCCACACACCAATGAAACTTCACTTTAATCAGCACTCAGGCACCAAAGTTATGTCCCTAGGAACTAAACTCTAGCAGGCCTCTGAAAGAAGGGCCCCAGGACAGAGGACCTGTTAGGAAGACAAAGGAGGCTGGCACATAAGTCGGCAATTAGACAGAATGCCACAGACTCATTTCTTGGGGAGAGTGCCCCAGGGACTTTATGGACTTTATCCACAGGATCCTGTTCCCTCTCCTGGGCACATGGACAGTGTGTAAACAAAGGCCATGGGCACTGTGCTCAGTACTGTCTTGCTTTTGCTTTCAGCACTCAGTTTTCCCTTCCCTGTGTATCCAGTGCATTTGTTTTTATGATTTTCCAATCTTTCTTTTTTTTTTTTGTAGATTCTGGGGTAATCTTGCACCTCCAATTTCTCTTTCCTTCCTACCCCTTCCAGGGAAAACTGATACACAGAAGGTCTGTATGTGTCTCTAGCATCTAGAACTGCTGATCTGCTTGTTCCAACAAGAATCTGGTTTTCAAATCCTACATTTCAACTCTTGGCTGTCCCACAGAGGTATCATCGAGAGTTACGGACCCTGGAAGAGTGGTGGCAAACCTATGGCATGCATGCTGCAGCAGGCTGCTGGCTGTCATTGAAAGCTCTAAAAGGTCTGCCATTACTGCCCTAGGAAGATGGCACTTAGTGCCATCATTTACAAGCAGAGCAACACCACAGATGTGCTGGAACAATCCTGTATTGCAACAATAGGGATGTCCTTCAACCTTCCTTTTAGAAGCACAGCTGGGAAGGGAGATTTCTTGATGCTGAGATTTTTTTCCCCTCGATGGACTCTTACTGAATCATGATACATGCAATGGAACTAAAAGTCTATCGGGGTTTAAGAACAGAGCTGCAGTGTTAGCACTTACCCCCAGCTCCGGGGCACTACGTAATTGCTATTCTGCAACCATGAGTACAACTGTAGCTCTAGACCTTCTCTGCTTAAGGGCAGGAAGGTGTGCACTGTCAGACAGGAGAAACTGAATGTTTTGCAAAACTGTTCCACACCTGCTTGAGTACTAGTGAACCCCAAAAGGGAAGGGCTAAGGGGGTGGCTGTGTTAGGCTTTTTTCCCTTAAGATACATGGTGATGATTAGCATATGCTGCCTAAAAGGTTCAATTTCAAGCAAAATGGTAACAGGGCTAGGCAGAACCAAAGCAGCTCAATTTGTTCATGGAATTCTTCCACATTCCTTTTCTACTGCAGCCTTCACTATTTTTCAGTTCTACAGGGATAAAATTATAGGACCATTTGCTGTTTTTTCTGTAGCCCCAAGACTCTACCCAAGTTGTCCCCTATGAAAACAGGTTCTGATGTTACAGGTAACTACAAATAGTTCTGTTATGACCAGGTCACAGCAGGAAAATCTTCCTGTCCATGAGCTGTAAGTACAAGTTGGTCTATCTACAGAGAGCACAAGAAAATTCCTCAGCCTCTGTGCAATAGGAAAGGGGGTTCCAGCACCTCCTAGAACACACAGTTCTTCCCCAAAAGCAACAACTCTTCATTCTCAGACCAGCGCTTGGGTGCTCTGATTGTTTTTTTTCTCATTTAGTCAAAGTTCCTGTAAGTCACTTTTTAAAAAGTCAATTTTCACCCTTTGGACAAAACTGCATTTTGTCAGAGGAACATGTTCTAGCTGTAAAGTATATGCAAAGAAATGTTTACTAGATGAAATTGGGTTTTCACCTTTTCCAGCTTGTCTTGGGCAAACAGGGATATGCACGGCTTTTGCTTTTCTAATTAAACAGGCATCGAACAAATGGACAGTTTTCATTTTCACCAACCCTGAAAAGTGTGGCTGAAGCAGGAATAACATCCTGCCCACTGACTCCTTCCTCCAGATACAACAGGCCACATACAAGTTCTTTTGTTATGGGCCCTAGCAATATTCATCCTACCAGGCCTTAGTGTCAGTTTGCAGCTCAATGTAATACCTGTTTGACGGGGTGAAAACTATTTCCCAGGCAAAAATATAAATTTTTATTAATAATGTATTACAAAAAAACTATATAATAGTTGATTTTCTTTCCTTGTATTTTTCAGATACTCCCTAAGAGACAATCTTTATTAAAGGTAAAGTAGCAGACACTTGGTTATGCTGTGGAAGCTACTGAATTTCACTGATTAAATGGTATCAGGTGCCTGTGTTGCCCTACCTGAATGCTTCCCTAAGAGCTTATTATCAATAACATCTGCTTTAGGGGTAAACAATGATCTTGATTTTTAGTTCAAAATTTACTATTTTAAATTGTCTTCTCCAGTTTCTTCGGTATTTGCCCCTTTTAATCAGTTATCTTCTCTGTTCTAACCTGTCTTTGGCTCCTGGAGAAATGGGCATAGAGTTTCACAGTTCCCTTGGAATATATCTCCCATTGCTGAACTGAGGCTAAGGAAACCAACCAGGGCAGAAACCACAGGCACAAAATGCTTCCGTTCACAGCTGAAGTGTCATCAGTGTGTGAGCCTACCAGCTGGCTGTGATGTTCTGTCCAACCCCATGTGTATCGGCCACCAAAACTGCCACAAACTTACAGGCAGCAGCAAAGATTCCTTTTTGAGATTTACATCAAGGTTATTTATGGTTAAATACATTATGTGATCAGACAGTTGAGATTTGTAACACTGGCCCTGTCTGTCGTGCTACAGGTCCAGATGTACACTAGCTGTTTCACTGCTGCTGGAGGTGATTAACTGTTTCATATTTACTCATCTGCTGGCATGTCAAGTTGCTGAATATTCATGCTGCCTGAGACTAGAATGTTAGGGTAATAAAAAATTTAAGTGCCAGTTAAACTTAAGGGCTTAATTCTCCTTTCAGATGCATGTAGTACTTCTAAGTCTTCCTCTGAGCCTGCAGCAGTATTTTACAGGGAACTCGGAGAACTCTTAAATTAGAGTGTTGAGCTTCTATTCCAGAAAGGCAGCCCAAGTTAGAGCCTAAAGGCTTTTTCCTAAAAGCTGTTAAAATGAGGGTAGTTAGAATTTTGCCACTCCAGGGAAAACCTGAAACATATGAAAGCAGCCTAGTTCCCAGCAGCATATAGATGTTATCTTAAATGGAAAAGAAGTCACTCTGCGTTTACCTGGACAAATTTCCATGGCTGCCACTTTCCTTCTAAAGATACTGGCCCACAAAAATTATACTGCAGTTTGGGGGGTGGTGCTGGGAATTGAACTGAGGCCCTTGCATGTGCTAGGCAAATCTACCACTGAGCTAAATCCCCCACCCCTGCAATTATTTAATTCTATCAGTTTAACTTAAAAACTCTTAAGAGTCTGGACTATCATGCTTTTTTTTTTTATGCTTATGTTTTAAATGAAGTGATGAGAAAGGCATCAAGACTGCAAAAACAAAAAAATCCAAAATTTTACTTATGACACCTGAAAGTGTCTTTGCCGCCATAAAGCTTTAAATTACCTACAGATGCCCAATTGGGACTACATCACATTCATTCTAAAGACAAACATTTCAAGTGAAAAATTCATGCTAAGCTTACAGCTTTCACCTACTTCTAGATGCAGCAACTAGAGCCATGGTTAGATAGCACTGAGCCCGAACGGAGGGGGTTTGGGGGAAAGCATATGTAACATTTTTGTTTTTCTGCAGTACATGACAGCTTTGTAGGACACTAAAACATTTAGCGGGAAATCAATTATTTTCTATTTATCCAAATGGAACAGCCCTTTCTGACGAGGAATGATCACTTTTGATTAACTAGAACAGGTGTAACTTGCAACAAAATAAAAATAACTTCATCACATAAAATTGTTTTTGAAGTTTATCCAGATTCGAACCTTATGTTTATATATAGGTGAGACTAAAGTTTGCTCTCAACTGTCGCCTTCTGAAGTACCTGCTGTTTCATACACAGAAATTACTCCCTGTATTCAACTGATAGATGCCTTTGCTGCGAAGAACTAACTATAGAACTGGAACCTGAACTATGAGTTAATACAGTGCTGGCTGTTCTCACCACAGCATTACTGAGCACTCAGTTCCTATTAAAATACAGAAAGTACAAAAGGGTATAGCAGTTTATATATTCTTGTTTGCTAATGCTTCTGTAGAGGAAGATAGCTTCACATGCAGACAAATATTACATCCCTGACCAGAAGTATTTGATCTCTTCATAGTCACTCATCTGCTAATCATCTGAAATATCAGCTCAGCAGAACAGGCAACTTATATACAGTAATTTTCCCACATACACACTGCTGCCCTGCTTAAGTTCTTGCGCTACCGTTCACTTTTGCACTTTTTCCAGATCAACTTGTGAGAAAATGTTCTGTTTGTAGAATTCATAGTATTCACTTACAGTGTTCATGTCAGGACTGCCAAGTGAGAGCTCCCTGATAATCTGCTTTTGTTTCAACCTAATGCAAAGATTATGAAACATGTTCACTTCTTTTCTATTTCTAATCAGTTTTTAGCTTGTCAAGACTTATTTACTTTGCATGACATTTAAGTTTCCTATCTGAAAATGTGCTACTTTTATACCACTTGAATTACTAGAAAAACCTGCTTGAATGTACTGTCAGTTATTAAAGCACATGTGTCTAAGTTTGCATTTGTCAGTATTGTTCTGCTGTTTGTACTGAAAGTCTCACTTTAAAGTTACTACTTAACACTGTACTATACCTTGTACTTTTCTGGATTCTTCACTTACATGCTTTAAATGTTCCCAGATGCCTTTAGTTTTAGCTGCTGTAAAATAGCTACTTTGTGTTATTTGATATAGAATTGTTTAAAAAAAAAAACTCCATTTATTTATACAGAGACATTTATAATATTTTACAAACATTCTTATATTCTGAATAAATATTTCTAATTCCATGTTGTACTGTTTTAATTAATGGGTAGGGTTTTCCTGTGAAACAGCTTGTAATCCACATAAATACCAAACCTGAGATACTTACGTTAAATCAAGAGCCCAATCAAAACAGGGAGCTAACCAGAAACAGCCAAAGAAATCTCATTTACCACTAATTTTCATTTGGCTACTTTTTCAAACTTGCCATACCTGCGATGTTATCTATTCAAACAGGGAAGATAAGGTACAAGGGAGTCATACATGACTGAACTATAAAGATGGCAAGCAGCTTTGTAAGGAAGAATATTACAATGCCAATTTTGACTACAGAACAGAAACCAAGTACCTCTGATAGTAAGAGCACAGTACTTTAGTTTTGTATCATTACAGCTGAGATCTCTTAACAAAGAAATACAATACTTCTTTCTCCCCAGGACCCAAGAAGAAGCAAACATTCTGTTGGGAAGCCTGGTACTAATCCAGTTTTATACAGCTACTTTGTATCTCAAGCCCTCCTCTATAATCTTGCTTTAAAGCTACAAATCAAGTTGTTCTTTGAGATAAACAATACATACCAGTTCTCCATTTACAGGGAGACTCTACCTTTTAATATTTCTTCCTGTTATATATTTTTATCATATTCACCATTTTTATTGGTTCAAAGATAAAAGAGACAGTAACCAAAACGAGTAACTCAGAACCCACAATAACAACAGTAGCAGAAATAAGGTTAAGATGGTAACTAAAACTACCCTACCAGCCAATTTTATTGGTATGACATTACAAATTAGCCTAACTTTAACAGAGTAAGGTTTTTACAAAAAAGCCAATATTTGAGCAACCTTCCAAAAACTATTTTATAGAGGTAAGGGTTTTTAGTTTCTAAACTCATGTTATTTTCATCAAAAAGCTTACAAAAAATGAGACCACACAAACTGTTAAGATACTGGACTTCATTCATCATCTCACTGGAGGGTATAGTGGACAATTTCCAAGTCTTTGGAAAAGTAATGCTCTTGCAAACATTTAAATTTCAATTCACAAACATGAGTACTACAAGTCTTTTATGATAATTACACCCAAGATAAGTTAAAATCAGTCCTCATCTCTTTTTATTAATACTGAGGGAAAAAGACAGTGTTGAACCACTATGTAATAAATCCAGAAACAACATATCTGTTTTAAAGGTTTCAATTCTTGTAACTACAAGGTGACCTCAACAGGTATTTTAGGGTTCTTTCTTGGCTCTGACTGATAACTAAAAAAAGCAGCAAGAACTTTATTGCTACTGTGGATAGAATCACTTAAAGGGTTTACTTATACAGTCTTTCTCCTGGCATTAAAATGCCCTACAAGGTAAAGTAGTAAAACTGCTATAATTTAAGCAAAAATTAATTACAGGAGAAAGATGGTTTACAAATTATCAAAATGTCATTTACACTAAAGTTCATTTTTTTCACTTCTCATATAGTCAATTCTCATACTTCTCATTTTTCACATATTTAGCGAAACTATTTCATCTATTTTTATCTTCCAGCTTTTGTATGTCACAAATAAAAATAACATAACTCAGCATAAATATCTTTCCCGGTTTCAGACTAAAACTTACTCCCAAATTGTTTAAGACTATCTATTTTCCATAAACATTATTTAATCTTCACAGCATAATGTAAAAAGCCACTTCAAATCTTCTTTTAGAAATAGTCACAGTATTTAAAAAACCAATTATTCCTGTTCCCACTCAAACTAAACTATGCCCTATTTTGGTTAGATGAAAGACATTCTTAAGAGATACTTCACTTAAATTAGCTAATGCATAAACATTATTTTATTTGATTAATCATTCTGAAATAAGGTGATTTTAGTTTCATTAAAGCCAACACACAAAAGTTAAGCCTGAATTGTACACAGATCTAGAATAAGTCAACATTTAACAAAGATGATTTTTTAAAAGTACAGTAAGGTTTAAGATAATAAGCCAATGTCAAAAATAAAAAATAGATAAATCAAAATAGTTCATGATTTATCGTCCTTTTCTGTTTGTTACTGAAGAAGTAATTTTGTAAAATGAAAGATTAGCCAACTCCTGTCCTAACTTTAAATAAAAAGGAAAATGAAAGTCTTACATCTTTAGACACTTGCATTTGACATTTCATAGTTACTGTACAACATCCAGACACAAACTTAAAATGAACACAGAGACAGCAGAGTGCCCCAGGACAGTAGTGAAATGCACAAAGATTCTTGCAGAGACATCTTTTGTGCTTTTCTATCAGTGCATACCATAATAGTGCAGGAAGAGCCCAAGTCCATTGCTACTCAAGTTCCAAAAGCAGTAACATATCTAATCAACCAAATGGAAAAACAATCATTACTTTTCTAAAGTTCATTCAGTCAAAAACCCTTAACTTTCCTTCATTTGCTGCCATTCATAATTTATTTCTAAAATCACAAAGTCATGTGCTAATTTCTAAAAGCTTGAGAAATCACAATGTGGAGTTGTGCCCCAAATATTTTGCCAGTCTATAGCTATATATTGTTTTAGAACCTTGAATTCAGTAAAAGATTAAAATGTTACCTTCTACCACAAAAAGTCTACTATGTCAAGACCCCTCAAAGAACAGCAAATAGTGTCTATTTTACCCTAAAAATCACAGTTTTCTGTGTTCTCAAACCAACTTGACAGATACATGCACTGAGAGTCAGAAGAATACAGGTGTTCACAGCCCTCCTGTTTGTGGCCCAAGGGTCAAAGTGAGGTCACCTTCTCCAGAAGGCAAATCACTACTTGCAAGTTCTGACAGTGGTCAATACACCAAAGGGATGTAGCACAAACAAAAAGAAAAAACAAGAGTGCTGCCAGAGGGATAATCAGGCAAAGCAAAACAAAAGAACAAGACGCAGTAACCTCTTCCTGGCCAGACAAATAGAAGTCTTTAAAACATGGCCCTCAAAAGGCTGGTCGTTCAAAACAAAACAAAACAAACAAAAAAACCAAACTATGTACTTCCTAAATACATATTTAGGGCCTTAACTCTTCTACTGAAGTATACCAAGGAGACAGTCACACAACCCACAATTGATTTCTGCACTCAGTTTCTTTCCTAAGAACATCACTCTGCTAATGCAACATCTTATGAAGGTTTGTTTAGATTGTGCTTTCAGGCTGCTAATATGGGCAGACCATCTCTTCTGCTAATCACAGAAAACCAAAGGTAAATGAAATCTTTTTATTGGTGATCTCATTCATCTGGGGACCCAGAGTAGACCCCACTATGAACATTTCTTTGCACTTTATGTTGAAGAATGAGCAGTAAGTCCACTTCTATTCATGATAGCTTCACTCTTCCACAGCTACAGACTACTATTTGAATAATAAATGCAGTTTGTCACAAGGAAACTGATAAGAGATGAGTCACCATTCAGGACAAATGCTTGGATACCCACATATCTGACTGTGGCTGTGTGTGCTCTCAGTTATCTGGGCACTTCAGAGTGGCTGGAGTTAGTTCTGTAGCTATCAGCATAGAAAGAACCAGACTCCCAAATACTGGTCTTTAAAGTGAGAAAAATTTTAGATACACTGGATTGCTAGGCAATCACACCTAGAAGAAAATAACTTTATTTAGGGCTAGAAAATATTTGGCAATGATCGTATCTATTAGACTATGCTTAAACTAGGCAATGATCACATTTCTGACCAGGTGCATCATACAGCTCAAGTAGTGATACATCTGTACAACTTACTCTTCATGCTCTTTGCCCAACTATAGCTATCTTCTCTTTTCAGGGTACTTTTGTTCTACAATAATAATTTATCATTATTTTCTGAAACTTCACTCCAGAACACTACTTTGAAACAGGAGATAAAGCTTTATACTGCCCATTTGCAACCTGCTGCCTTCTGGCCTACGAGTACAGGCCTCAGGACTAACTCAATTCTAGGAAGAAAAAAGATACTAAAAAGGCCCATCATAAGCTTATTTTCAGAATTTTTGGCAACTATATTAATGCACTTTAAAGTCTTAGGACATAATGAGAAATTCTACCCAGGTTTCACCAAGCTGTCAGGAATAAGGTTTATCAAAACTGTTGTTTCACTAATGTTGACCCAGAGATGGTAAAGGATACCTTCAGACAAAATAATGGTTTGTCTTGCTTATCATCAATTTAAAGTTATAATAATACATTTGAGACCCTTCCCCAGGCTGGAAAATAAAAGTCAAAAATCACAAAGACTAAGTGTTAATGAGCCTAACTATGATTGTAGTATACAAGGAAATACTGCCTCAGAGAATCCACAGACGCAATGAATGTTAATCAAATCCAAGTCTCTGAGCAAGGTTCACTGGTACAAAGAAAAGATAAAAAGCCAAGAGGTATCACAGTAAGAAAAACAACTTGGCAAAACATCTCATTTTTCTAATTGATTTTGCTCTTCTTACTGTAAGTACTATAAACATTAAAGATGAGAGAGGGAGAGACACAGACAAAGGCAGCAGTAAGAGAATGGGAAATAAAACTGATTGTAATGCTCGCATGCATTCAGACTTAAAACTTTCCCAGAAAACAAAGAATGTTGAGTTTTATAAAGGAATTTAATTCCTACAGTGGAAGGGTGTCATTCATTTAGATTTGAGTTCTTTTTACTTGACAATATGAAGTACTAAAGCCTTCAAAATAAAAAGTACAACCCAATCTTACGGTATAAAATAGTTGGGTATCTTCGTTATCTGCATTTACTAACTGATGCCTAATACAAAAATAATGATATTCAAAGCTCAAAACAGCAAGCAATAACCAAAAATCCTCTGGCAGCATTGGGAGGCTTTATATATTAATACAAAACTGGAACTTAATTTTTTAACATCTTTAATTAAATTTCACCTTTGCTACCAAAGATCTATCATGTTCTCAGACCTCTCCAAATGCTCTTGTCTCAGGAAGGCATCAAATCCTAAAGCCATCTTCTATTTCTTAAATCAATCTATCTTATCTTTCTTTGTGTGTGTGTGTGTGTGTGTGTGTAAAGCATGTAAACTGCATCCTTATTGTTTGTATTACAATGATTAAGTACAAAAACAATTCATTTAACAGCCTATAAATCATTAAAGTTACACATAAAAGCACCTACAAAATTTTAAAAAACAAGATTCACAGTGCACTGCACTTTGGAACACACATGGCTGGAACATAAGAACATTTAAAATGAGAATTTAAAGACCTACCTCTATCAAACACATAAAAATAATGAAGCTGTAACTACTCTTCTCATCTAGATTCTTAAAATGCAGCACTCAACAGAAGTAAATTATTGCATATTCAGCATACTTCTTTATCATATGAGTTCCTCAAACCATGCTAAAGTATTTCAGAAAAAAAAATCTAGTCTTGTGCTAAGCATGGCCTGTCCCAAGGTAACCTGAACACTGAAAAAGAATAAACAGATGTACATAAAACAGGTACATCCACTTAAATATTTATTCTGCATAGTTAAGTCACATAATACATATAAACCTTAACTCATCTTTCAACATGTTTAACTTCAACCTGTCAAGAGAGTTAAAAGCCTAAAGTTATCATAACTGCATCCCAACCATAACCTTATTTTGTTCCACAGTGCATTAAATGAAGCAGCACAACAGTAATAACTATTGTAATTAAAAAGATAATTTGTTGGTTCTTGAAAACGCTTAACCACATCAGAAACCATATTTGTGGTAATCTCTTTTGCTTTTTTAGTATTTGGAGCTGAAAAATCTAACTCTACAGGCACCAGAAAGACTGACCGAAAGTACTCATTAAAAAAAAAAGTCACACTTAAAAAAAAAAAACCCTAAAAATCAAATGGTTTCCAGACAACAGTAAACAAGTGAAAATGATTCATCTACTAGGCAAACTAAGATTTCACTCTCTTCACAATTTAACAGAAACCTGGAATGGTGGGACCAACTGTAAATATGGCTCAAGGAGACCCGAGCAAAGCAGCTGTATTTCTGAAAAGAACCAAGAATTTTCAAAAGCAATCATGTAATTAAAAAGCACAGGTCACAGAAGGATTCACAAATTAGTCAGGTTAAAAGATATAGGATTATGAATAACCTAATTCTAAACACACTGGTATCATAATGAATTCTGCTTAGCACCAAGAGTGACATTTTCAATAATAAATAAAATTTCTCCTTTAAAATAGAGTCACTTAAAAGCTAAAGCAAAGTAGTAATACCAAGTGAATTCCTTACAATAGCCCTTCCTTTAAAAGTCTCACAGGGCTAAGTAAGCTACCTATATAAAGATTTCTACAGTAACATTTATAAGCAGAGATATATTTTGTGGATACCACTTGTAAAAAGATTTTAAAAACTCACAGGCGGTTGCACACACATACATAAAACACTCCCCTCCCCCCCAGAAATATCTTCAGTGAGGTCAGATGCAGCCAAAACAGTAACGCCTCCTTAAAGCTCCCGTGATTGTCCTTAATTATAGCTGAAATCCTTCTTAAAATGGCCACCGCCAACTTTATTTGGACTTAAGAATCCTGAAGGAGGAAAATACATTCCTAGGACTGAGTTATGTATGTTACTTCCATGTTCTGATTCTCCCCTAGTGAAATGCTTTATTTGTACTTGGGTAAACTGCATACCCCATCCCTTTGGACTCCATCATCCAGGGGCTTCAGCGTGCCATTAAAAGCACGTCGTTCTCTACCACTACTGCAAATCAGAACCCAATAGAACACCATTTTCTATAGATCAACACTGATATGCAAGGTAAAACTAATCGTGTCAGTTTTCCATACATATTTACACAACTGGAATATGTAAGAAATTTTCACAAGAACAAAATCATTGTACAACACCAAGTGGTTGGAGGCAAGAGGGTAAAGACATGACCCAAAGAACCGCTGAGTCTTGCCTCCACGCTCTCTGCGTCAGCACTCACAAGTTTACTGACTGCATGCAGCAGAGCTCAAAAATACAGCATCAACTCCACTCAACATGATCCCTCTCAGGCTGCAGACTTTGAGTTTAGGAAGTATTAAGAGTTCATTTTGCATGAGAACATTATATTACAGATGCTGGCTCTAAATAAATCCTTTCAACAGAACTCCAAGCAGGAGTACTAGAGAGCCTCAGTGGTTATGCAGAGAAATGAGCAAAATGCCACCTAAACAGATGTGAGCTGCAATCTTGACATGTTTGACATTTTAGCTCTTATGTTCAGTTACTAATTGGATATTTTAAGTTTCCTTTTGAAATTTCATAGACGTAAACTATTATTGCAATCACTGGGTAGATGAACCTTCCCATAAAATTGGCTACTTATTGATGACTGAAATACTATTTTCTTGATCAGAATACAAAATGAGACCCACGGTCACACAAAATAAATGCCCTCAAAAAAAGCAACTTAAAACTTGTTCCAAACACTGAAAAAATAAAACTGGATAAAAGGTTATAACTGCATTTACAGTGCAAACTCATTTCTACTCTCTCTTTTGCAAAGAAAAAAAAGAAAGAAAGAAAGAAAGAAATCTTCAGAAACATTGCCTCCCTGCATTTCTTTAAAACACCTGAGAAAGGTAAGGCTTAAGGAGACACCTGTACAAATGCAACAGGTCTCTGATCTTGAGATGTCTACAATACATCCGCTGCCATCAAAGGTCCAAGATTTTCATTATAGCATTATGGTCAAACTTGAAACTCAAAAAGGTTCTGGATGAGAAGGGGAACTTGCAATGTCCATTACATGCTGCAGATTGTTCCTCAGGATGTTCTAGCAACTGGTCTTCACTGGAGCAAGTCAAGTCACACACACCATCTGCTTAGAAAACAAAATAAATGTGCTCAGAAACACAGAAAGGAATCAAATACTGCCCTTCACCTTTTGTTACAAAGGAATGCATAGAGTGTGTGTACATATATCTTTCCACAATCTAAATCTAACCTAAGTAGAACCACCAAGATGCTTTCCTTTCTCTAAACTGGTACTTAATTCATTTTCTGATCTATGCTTACTTACTTCTCTACTTACCCATTCAAAACCTAACTTTAGTCTTTAAGGCCCTTGACATTCCCTTGCCTTCAAAATGGGCATAATTTTACTTCTTACATTTGCAATTTGTGCCAAAATAATGGTAGATTCTTGCAGAGGTTACAAAAATTACAATTATACTAGATGAATTGTAAAGATTACAAGTATAGAAAAACAGGGGTTGGGAATTTAGCTCAGTGGTAGGGAGCTTGCCTGGCAAGGGCAAGGCCCTGAGTTCGATCACCAGCAACCCTTGCCCCCCTAAAAAAAAAAGTCGAAATTTACTACATCTTCAATACATCGAATAATACATTGAACTGAAGAAAAATGCTGCAAGTTTTCAAATCACAGCACAATATAAAACTCCGATTAATCTAGTCTTTATTTAGTTAATAAAAAAGGGACCTGACCGGGAAAGCATGTTTCAAACGGATTCCAACAGGCCAAGGCAAAAGTAAAGTCTGAAGTGAGGTTTCCCAGGACAAGAAGCCTTTTCCACTTCTTTCAAGACTACACCCCACGTCACACCTGACTAAACTGTCTGGACCACGTCTCAGCACGCCCTCCTTAGTATTCCTGGACACACGGCTTTCAGCAGGTCCTATTACATAATAAATGACAGATCTCTAATCATGGTAATTAGATCGAGCAGTCAGTCCTACTACCAAGGTGGCCAGAGAAAACTCTGAGAGCATCTCTACCCCCCTGACCTCCCTGCACTGAGGGCTCGGTGAGGAGAAAGGGCAGACTTGGCAGTAAAGGATGCTCAGGAAACCGGGTACTGACACAGAGAAGAAACGGGAGACTCATTCTACACCTTACAGAAAAATGAACTCAAAACCAAAGACTTAGATGTAAAACCCGAAACTACACCACTCCTAGAAGAAAACCTGGAGGAAAAAGCTCCTTGACGCTGGTCTTAGCAGTGACTTTGGGGTGACACCAAGAGCAAAACCAAACATGTGAAATGACATCAAACTCAACTTTAATGACTGTTTCTATTTCCTCATAGTTAACTTTCCATGACAGAGTTAAAGCATCTCTTAAAAATACTCTTTATCTTGCTTAAAATTACAGACATTTTAAAATAAGGAACACAATGTTTTTCATTTCTTCTTTAGAGTTTTCTACACGCCAGCCTTGAATTTAGATGATAAACGCATAGCTAATGCAGAAAATTTCACACCATTCAAAATAGCACCTAAAAAAAGAAGAGCGTGTTGTAACTTTCGAGTGACATCTATTAAATCAGTATTACCAAAAAACTTCAACAATCATTAGGATTAGTTTCCAAATCAAATATACCTTTCATAATCGAAGTTGGAGAATGTGCAAGTGTCACTGTCACAAAAGCTATCCTTGGCATCACCTTAAAAGGCTGATCTCATTACCTTCGTAAGGAAAGGAGAACAAGTTTCCTTCTGAATTCAGTACTCCCGTTATATACACGTGCAAATGAGGTGTTCTCTGCTTTACAATACTTGGTTCTTTCTACTCCCTCTAAGCCAGTGATGGCAAAACTTTCAGAGACAAATACCCAAACTGCAACCCTAAATCCACTTAGGTACCAAAAAGTTCCAACACTGGAATTAAATCTGAATACTGAGGTTTTAGTTTAGAAAAAAAACAATTCACACATATCTTTTGTCTTAAAAACAATATGGATGCCATAGGTTCAACACCACTGCCCTAAGCCATACAACATTTTTACAATATTCATGCATAGGACCAAGATTTGACACTCATGAAAGAAAAAGGACAAACAGCAAATAATTTCATCTTTACCATTTAAATTAATTCATTATAACCAGTTTCACATTTAGACAACTCCACATATATGAACTCTTTACAAAACATTACACGACTCTTCCTCCCTAACTATCACAGTTTATAACAAACCCTGCTAAAGTTAGTCTAAGGTAACCAGACCAAATCCTACACGACAGAGGTTTTTACATAATACAAATTAACTTGCCTGCTTCAAAGTTATCCTGAAGTTTTCGTGGATGCAGTTTCTTTTCACATTTCTATTAAAAAAAAGCAAACACACAACAGTGTCCAGTTATTTTCACTTATTAAATAATCAGAAGACATATTACCAAATTTTCTCAAGAAAAAAATTAAGAATAAAATCACCACTTCCACTGTTTCACTGGATTTTCTTTTTTGAAGTCTAAAACTTGTTGGTGCTGATCACATATAGAGGCACCAGAAAAAAAATTATTCATTACATTTCTCCATTCACAGATAATTACTCTCCATACTGCAGTGTTTATTTTTCCAGTGAAGGTACATATTACAGTTTCACAAAACTATGCAGCTTTAAAATGGAATTAAAGAATACATACTATTGTTCTATATTTTTTTTATTTTTGCAGTGCTGGAGATCAAACCCAGGGCCTCCCACATACTAGGCAAGTGCTCTACCACCAAGCTACATCCTCAGCAGTTCTGTAACCTTTATAAATGTTAATAGGTTGTGAAAAAAATGCTTTATCAATAAATGTATTTCAAAAATGCAAATCTGTTTTACTGACTTAATGGTAGTATAGTAGTCTACTGCATAGATCTACAACACTGTATTCATCAATATCCTCTTAGACATTTAGATTTCCATGTTTTTCTTATTATGAAGATTAAGGGGACAGTGAATATTCTTTAAATTCTTCTTTCAAGCAAATGAGATAAGCACTTCTCTAGATTTTCCATGTAGCCAGCTCCTCTCTAGAAACATGTACCAAATTGGTAATTCTTATGATTTGTCAATATACTCAATAATACTGTACAATCTTTTTATGTTTGCCTGATGAGAAAGTGCATCTCCATTTAACTTACATTCTTTGAGTACGTGTATGGTTAAAATACTTTTTATATGTTTATCAGTCACTTATTCATTTACAAACTGTTCATATCCTTGTTCTCTATCATTAAGTTTTAAAAATCTATTCAAGTTTTTCTAGACAAATTTGAGAGTCCTTTGTGAAGGTTCTCAAAAATCCACAAGAATTTGATTGATACCGAATTAAATTCACACATTTATTTGAGGAGAATTAACATTTGGACAACATTAAGAAACTATTTCTCTAGCTTTTGTTTGAAACAGGTGCTGAATTTTATCAGAAGACTTGATCATCTATTAAGATTGTCATCTTTGCTCTTTTTAATACTCTTATCAGAGTTCACTGAAATAAAAGGATATATACTAACACATATTAATGGGTGGAGTCTTACTACAAGCTAAACATCACTCATTGAATTCATATAAAATATTTTTTGCTAAAAGTTTAAAGTCACTATTATTGTCTATTTTATTAAAGAAATGAAACAAAAATGAATGAATCTATCAAAATAAAATCCAACATATAAATACTAGGATTTACAGAAGAGATAAGGGAGGACACTATTAGGATACTACTATTTTCTAGAGCACATACTAAATAGATGAAAAGAAAATGCTGTAAAATGTTCATAACTATTTGTGTTTAGGCCTACTCTAATGACAATAATACTAGCTATGAGTGCTTTATTTTTAATTTTCTAAATTCTATCAACTTAAATAAAAAATGCTCCCAAATTTTCAACTTCATTAAAGCAACAGCTACAAAAAACTTGATCTAATAGAAGTTCAGATTAGGTTGGTAGTTACCAGAGGCTGGGGAGAGGAAACAAGGAGGATGGTAAGAAGTTGCTAAATAGGTGCTTATTAGTTGCAGCTAAAAGAGGATAAGAAAGTCAGGTGTGTTACTGCACAGCAGAATCAAAATAATGAAAATATAATGGAGGAGCTGGTGATTTAGCTCAGTGGCTGGTGTTTGCCTAGCACATACAAAGACCTGAGTTCGATCCTTGGCACCAAAAAATTTATATATATGATGGAATGTAAAAGAACTGAAAGAAAAAAAAAAAAGAACTGAAAGAATCTGTTTTCACTCTAAAGAAATGTTGGTAAATGTTTGACATGACAAATATGTTTAACCTGATTTAAACATTACACAATGTTTACACATATCAAAACATCATATGGTACCCTTTTACTTTTTTATCAGTTGAAAAAATAAATATAAATTTAAAAATGAAAACATTTTAAAGTAATGGAGTATTTAAAAATCAGAACTGGTAAGGGATTGCTCTAGAGAATTTGACTACACAATTTTCATGGCATTAAAATAAATGGAAAGAATCATATAAAAAGGAAAAATTAGATGTGCAACTGAATGTTACAAACCTATAATTAATTAAGAGTTGCCAAAGGGTGGGGATTTAGCTCAGTGGTAAAGTGCTTGCCTAGCAAGCACAGGGCCCTGAGTTGGACACCCCCAGCAATGAGTAGCCAAAAAGAGATTTTTAGTGAATGGATATAATAGTACATAATTTAGTTCATTAAAAATAGTATCACTGTCTCATTTAAAACAAGAACAAACCAAATAACATTAATGTGCTGGGACAATGAACTTGCTCCACACCTAGAAAGGAAGAACTGCTTACTTAGTACTACAGCTGTAACTCTTACCATCAACAGATTCTGCTGCTTTGCTGGCTGACTATGGGTCCCATTTGTTCTTTTCTTTTGATTAGGTGAGTCTTGAAACTGTTTTCTGCCATTTCCCCTCACACTCTGATTCTGTTTTTCCAGTAAAAAGAAATAAAATGTGAATCTATAGTATAATGTAAAAGCACAAAAGAATATACCTCGAAAATATGTTTATAGATGGCTGAGTTGGCAAAGCCAAGAAAATTTTCATAAATCACCACATCAATTTATTTTCTTATAGAAAAAGTGTGTCACAAAGCAATATTTCTCTAAAGGTATAAAACAGCAAATATGATGGTTCTTAGGAATCTTTTCACACTTCTGGGCTTATCTTCCGATTTCTGCATATCGATTTTATTTATAATGCATAAATGGGGGCTGGGGGATATATTAATGATAGTGCTTGTGCATAGCATCCACTAAGGCCCCGGGTTCAATCCCAAACAGTAATAAATAAATAAATGTGAAATAAAATAAAAATGTAAGAAGTGGAAGTGTGGAAAAATAAGTTCCAAAAACCCTACACAATGGTCAGAGGGGAGCTCTTTGCGAAAGAGTGCTGAGATGCAACAGCCAAAGTTCTTAGGCCAAAAAAATAGGTAAGAGATGTGACTAATTACTACCCTCAAAAATCTACTTCAAACTATTAATAATATCAAATAATCTCATTTTATAAAATAATAATAAAGATTGGTATTTTAAAATTTTGGGGGATTATTCTTCAATTTGACATAAAGCCTAAACATGCAGCATGGTTTAAACCTTGCTATTACACTGATTTAACATGAGTTTAAAAAAAATCTAAATGTAACTTGAACATTTTTTAACTTACAAAGAAAAAAATCTTTATTTTGGCTCACAGAACACTTTTTAAACAAATTTGTAGTTCAAGATCTTGAAAACCCAGCTATTTAAAAGGACTGGCTCTAGCTGGGGATGGTGGCCCACGCCTGTAATCCCAGCACTCTGGAACGTTGAGGCAGGCGGATCCCAAGTTTGAGCCCAGCCTGGGTAATTTAGTAAGACCCTGTCTCAAAATAAAAAAGGCTGGGGATGTAGCTCAGTGTGAAAGTCTTGGATTCAATCTCCTACTTAGTACTGTAATCAATCAATATATTTAAAAATCAAACATAACTAAAACAATGTAAATATTAATTTTAAAAATATATAAAAATATTTACATTCCATCTACCTATGAAAATATTAGCAGTTAATAAATGATGGCAGAGGAACAATTACTTTAAAAAAATCATGTTACCACCACTTTTAATTCAGTATCATTCTGCTCTTCCCAGTATTTATTTTTTATGGTAGAATAACATATGTCACTCCAACCACTTTAATGTGTATAATTCAACTGCATTAGACACAATGTCCACTACCACCACCCATTTTCCAAACTTTTTCATCATAAGAAACAAAAAGCCTTACCCAATAAACAGTAAACCCTCTTCCCTCCAGCCCTAATAATCTCTATTCTGTGTCTCTATGAATTTGCCTATACCAGGTACCTCATAAAAGTGAAATCATATCATATCTGTCATTTTTCTATCCTTATGTCACTTAGCAAAATATCCTTAAGTTTCACTTATACTGCAGCATATCTCAGAACTTCATGCCATAAAAGCTAAAATTAGTCCACTGCATGTATACACCTCATTTTATCTACTCAACTGTTGATGGGCAAGTGGGTTGTTTGCATCTTTTGGCTAATAGGAATAATCCTGCTAACAAATTGGTATTCAGGCTGTTTTAAATTTCTGCTTTCATTTCCTTTGGATGTTACCTAGGTTACATGGTAACTATATGTTTGACTTTTTGAGAAACTCCAAATTGTTTCTCACAGCTGCTGTACATTTACATGCCCTCCCAGAATGCACAAGGATTCCAATATTCCACAGCCTTGCCAATGCTTGTTATTTTCCATTTTGTTAGTTTTAATTATCATTACGACTATTGCTGTCCTAATTGAAAAAGCAGAATCTGTGGTTTAGACTTCCACTCATCCAGTAGTAAACAATGTTGAACATTTTTTTTATGCTTACTAGCCATCTGAATATGTTCTTTCGATTAGTACCTATTCGTGTCTTTTGCCCATTTTTCAATGGGGATGGGTTCTTATTGTTGAGTTGTAGTTCTTCATATACTCTTCGGATTTTTAAAACCTTGTCAGACACATGGTTTGGAATACATATTATTTTCCCCCACTCTGTAGGTAGTCTTTTCACTCTTTTGATAATGTTCTCTGAAGCACAAAAACTTTTAATTTTGACAAATTCAGTGTATGTGTCATTTAGACAGGGTCTTGCCTTAAACTTGTGATCCTCCTGCTTCTGCCTCTTGAGCAGAATGCTGGGATTACAAGTATGTGGGATCATACCCAGTTTGAACTTGCTATATATGTTTTTAAAATAAAAGAGTGGCAATGCAGTGGGTAAGTAAAATTAAAAAAGATAACACCAAGTACAAGTAAGAATGAAACAAATTTGTGGGCAGTGGGGGAAAGACTGGGGATTGAACCCAGGGTCTTCCCACTAGCTAAATGTCCAACTCTCTTTTGCTTTTTATTTTTAAATGCTGTCTTGCTAGGTCACTAAATTGCCTAGGCTGGGACTGAACTTTTGATCCCTCTGCTTCAGCCTCCCACAATGCTAGAATTACAGGTGTGTGCCATCATATCCAGCTAGAACACTAATATATTTTGCTGAAGATGTAAATTGAGAAAACCGTTTTCAAGTATATACCCAAGAACAGAGGCAACAAACTGGGAGCAACCAAGATTTCCATTAAGACTAAAATGGACAAATTACAGAATCATCATATACAAGACTGAAAATGAAATTTTATAATACACTGTTAACAGGCAATTCCTCAATATAAAGTGACTTAAAAGACAAATGACCCATCCAAGAACTGTGCCTGTAATCCCAGCACTCAGTAAGCTGAAACAGAAGGACAGACACAGGGTCAGACCAGCCCAAACTACCTAGCAAGACCTTGACTCAAAAAACAAAACAAACAAACAAAATGATCTAAATTTCTAAAATATTTTAAAGTGTATCACTCACCTTTGCTTTTAAAAGGTCAGACATTTCAGAATGGTTGCTATATGGCTTTTGCTGCACTGACTGTCTGTGCTTTACCCACTGGTCTCCAGGAGAACCTTCAGGAAATAACTGCTGGCTGTGGCGGAATTTGGTTCGACTACACCAAAATTTAAAAAATAAAAATGAGATGAGAAAATTTTCAATTATACTTCTTTAAACACTCTAATGGCTTACAGTATAAACTACATCTTTTACTATCCTATTACTCTCTCTTGATACTTGAATTTAAGTTCCACGAGGGTGGAGATTCTCATCATTGTGCCTCCTATTTTATCCCTAGCACCTGGAAGAGAAACAAGTATTGAATATATAGTGTTTCTCCTCACAGTACTGAGGATTGAACCCAGGGCCTTACACATGCTAGACAAACACTCTACCACTGAACTACAATCCCAGTCCAACTATTTCTTTCTTTTTTTTTTTCCCCAACTATTTCTTGAATGAATTAATAATCTATTAATTTCATCCCAGGCTTTTCAAAATTATCCGTACCATCTCCTCCCTATAAGTGATTATATTCTTTAATATTTGAGGAAAATAATTTTCTCAATTTACTTGAAACAAAGGAGGTTTGTTTCAAGACTTTTCTTCTCAATACAACATACAATTCATATTCTTATTAAAATGTTTCAAGTATGGGATTTGATTCTGCACAGATCAGTTAAGGGCCTTATCCAAGTTGTGAGAATACCTGAGAAATTAAACTATTTTCTAAAGCACAAATTAGAGGTACAAGATAATGGATGATCAGATTATGATAAAAACAGTCTTCAGTTCTTTCACAAAAGACTCTAATTCTAAAACGCTATGCTCACGAAGAAGTTTGTCATATAAGTAATCTCATTATTATATAGCACCATGTACATGTACAATAAAGCCCAGAGCTACTGATCCCAAGAACCACATTACAGTTCATTATCCTCTTCCTTTTCCCCATGTAAGACCTACACAAAAAGTCTGTCTTACTATCCTTTCCTTAGACAAAATTGAGACATTTCCTCAAACACATTGCCAAGATTAGTATGCCTACTAAAAAGAAATATGACATCTGGATGAAACCTGAAATTTGGTTAGAGGTCATCTTATTATCTCGTTACTCATAAATCAAGAACACAAACCCTGGGACTAAAAGGTAGAGGAATCATACTGTACATTACAGTGGATAGATTATCCCAAAGATCAACATTTATACAAATTTTTTCAAACTCGTTCACTATTTCCTAACTTTTTGGTAGTGTATTTGTTTCTTTTTAATCTTGGCAGCATTCCTGTCTACCTTATTTCTTCTATACTGTTTCACTTATTTCTAGGAGAATATAGTTTAATAATTATAATCATCAATTTTCAAAGGCAGAAATTATTCTCAAGGCCTAATAAAAACCAACTAAAATAGAAAACTAGCTATGTCAAATGAGTATTAACTATAGGTGTGATTTACTCATATTTTAAATTTTCGAAATTTATAATAAAAACAGAACATCTAAATGAGAGAAAATGTAAAGATCAACTCTTTCTGAATCTAACTGAGGCAAAATTATAGCAAGCTGATTACAAAAGTATGTGCATTTAATAAAGTTCCACATTCTACTCAATACCCGTGATTTGGAAACAATCAAGTTCCAAACAAGTAGCTGTCTTCATCGTTCCCAGAGGCTTAGTTACTTTTCTTTCCTTGCTGAGACAAAATACTCAACACCCAAAGATGAAGGGGGAAAGGTTTATTTGGCTTAGAGTTTGTAAAGGTTTCAATTCATAGTTGGCTGGCTCCAAGGCAGGGTGGCATGGCAGAGGGGCAGAAGGCAGCAAGGCAAGCAAGGGACCTAAAAGGTTCTGTTCCTTTTATTTTATCCAGGCTACCTGCCCTTAGGGAGGGTAGCATTCCCACCCTTAATCCTACCACCCTTAATCCTAGCATCATATCCTTGATCCCAGTGGAACTACACCAAACCAATCAGTGGACTTAATTTCGTAATCACATACTCTAGGTCCAGCCCCACCTATGACTACATGCGGCCTTGGGGGGACATCTAGAAACGAATCGTAAAAACATCCATGCAATAGTCACTCTTCATAATACACACCTGATGCTAAGAGATTAAAAAAAAATCCAAATCCAAGTCTTCACAGTTCTTTGACTTGAACACATTCCTCATTAGCATCCCTGATCTCCCCTACACAGACACAATCTTCAACATACCCTCATGCAACCACCCTCAGAAACTCAATTCTCTGAAGTGGGAATACAAGTTTTTTTTTTTTTTCCTTTTCCTAGTATTCTGCCTATCTCTAAATTACTATCCTTCTGAGTACACTATCTGAAAAAGAGGTCAAAAAACACACTGGAGGGGTTGGGGGTTTAGCTCAATGGTAGAGTGCTTGCCTAACAAGCACAAGGCCCTGAGTTTGATCCCCAGCACCACCCCCTCAAAAAACACACTGGAGGAAAGACAGCCTATTAAATCAGAAACACTTAACCTGATGGAAGATAAAACAGGTAAAAGTTTTGAAGTCAAGGGTGTAGGCAAAGACTTTCTGAACAGAACCCCACTTCCACAAGAAATAGTACCAAGAATCAACAAATGGGATCACATTAAATTAAAAAACTATATGAGAAACAGCCAACAGATGGAAAAGACAACCTACAGAATGATAAAAAAGAATGGTAAAAACATTTTGCTAGGTACTCCTCACACAGAGGACTAATATCTAGAAAATATAAGGAACTAAAAAAAAATTAGACCCCTCGAAATAAAAGAATATCAAAAAATTGGTAGCAGAAATGAATATACAATTTACAGAGAAAGTGCCAATGGCTTGGGGGCTAGGGATTTAGCTCAGTGATTAGAGTGCTTGCCTTGCAAGCACAAGGCCCTGAGTTCGATCCCCAGCACCAAAAAAAAAAAAAAAGTGCCAATGGCCGATAAATGAGAAATGCTCAACATCACTGGCCATTAGAGAAATGCAAATTAATTAAAACAACATCAAGATTGCACCTTACCCCAGAAAGAATGGCCATCATCAAAAAATCAAATAACAAATTTTGGCAAAGCTGCAGGGAAAAAGCAGCCCTTCTTCATTGTTGGCAAGAATGTAAAATAGTACAACCACTATGGAAATTCCTCAAAAAACTAAAACTAGCAATTCCATTTGACCCAACTAGTCCCCTTCTAGATATCTTCCCAAGAGTTAAAAACACCGTATATACAGTGACACATGCATACCCACGTTTACAGAGCACAGTACACAATAGCTAAATCTTGAAGCAGCCTGTATGTCCATCAACAGATGAATGGATAAAAAAAAAATGTGGTATTTACATACAATGGAGTACTACTCTGTTATAAAAAGAAAGACAAAAGTTGAGTCATTTGTAGGAAAATGAATGTAACTTGAGACTACAATGTGAAATAAATCAACTACACAAGCTTAAGTATCACACGGTTTCTAAGAGATACCTAAAATATAAATAATGCACAAAATAAAACAGGTAACAGGAAGGAGATACATATTTCTCAAACAGGAGATCAAGCAATGGAAGGAAGGGGAAGGAAAGAGCAGGAAAGAGGATGAAAAAAGAATTAGGATGTTATGTACCTGGACCAACTCCTCACAAGGAATGTAAATATTATGTACTATGAACATATGCTACTGTATTAAAAACCATCGGAAACTCGGAATTTCATAAATATATTTCATTACCTCAGTTTTTCCACAGTGGGTTTAGCTGGTGTGCTACCAGCTGAGGAAAATCCATTGTCACTGTCTGAGGAATCCCCAAATCTTCGAGAAAGCCAGTCTCTTAAAGGTCTACGGAAATATTGAAAATTCACTTTTAAAACCTAATATAGAACATGAAGGTTTTACATTTCAAAAAAATATGAATATACCTGATAAAGGGAATGGCCATAAAAAATTTGTTAGGTGCCAAGCCAAGTTTGGATTTTGGGGTCATATCATTTCTGTGACAGGGTAATTTCTCAATGGAGAACCACTCAATGTTCTGAAACACATAAAAAAATTTCATTTAGTTAATTATTACTGAGATTTTTGGGTTTTTATTTCGGAGGGGGGTGTTGGGGATCAAACTCAGGGCCTTGTACTTGCTAGGCATGAGCTCAACCACTGAGCTAAATCCCCAACCCCTATCAAGGAGACTTTAAAAAGTATGTTCAATTCAATTTGAATTCAATTTGGATACTGTCAAGTCACCTGCTGATATTCTCATTTGTTACATACCCGAATTTCTCTTCTGGTTTTTGGGTTAAATTTTGTGTCTTTTGGGATTCCTGGAATGATGTACAAACGAGCAAGTTGGTCATTGATTCGCAGTTCTATGTAATCATCTTTACAAATATAATCTTTGATATCAAAACCAGTTTCTTCAAAGACCTAGAAATAAATTTGGATGGAATTTTTAATTTTAATGATTAGACGTAGGTTCATTAAAATCTGTTTATCTCAAAAACAAGAATTCAGAAATACTCAGGCAATTAAAGCCAAGAAAAGGCTAAGCAGGGAGTCAGACGATTCACAGTTTAGTTCTAGCTCTGCCTCTAGTAAACTACCTGACTACAGAAAAACATGTTTACATAGCTGAGCCTACGTCTCCCCATTACATATTAAACGAAAGCAGATGTCAGAATATATCAGTGGCTCTCAGTATGGGGGGAAACACATACTGGGGTCCACACACAGGTTTTCTTTCAGAGTCCACAAATCTAAGGGTATATACCAAGCTATACACTAAAAATTTTCTACAACTGTTTTCCAAGCAAGAAAACTGAATTATGATGAAAACTTATTTAAACCAACAGATTCCAAAAGTACAGCTATACAATCACCCAATCACTTCTGTGTGGGGAAGTGGGGAGCATACATTCAAAAGCAAGAAGTGAGAGAAGTACATATATGCCCTTAATGAGGAAGGAATAAAGATGCACATGGTGAATGACAAGAAAAAGAGGAAGCAGACAAAGAGAACTGGATTAATGGTTCTAAAATTGTCTTCCCTTGGCTATGTGTCAAGGACTGGGGGAGTAGAAAGAGGAGGGATTAGGAGAATAGAAATCTGAATAATTAATCTTACATCTAATCCTCATTTTTTTTCCTTCAACCAGAGAAGGAGACCATGTTTAATTAACATACTGGACTTCTATTTAAAATTAAAAAACCACTAGTCTACTACAGCTTTAAAAAGCTATTAACATTTGTACTGTCTTTTGCCACCTCACCTTCAAAAACTAAAAGGCTTTTTATAATCTTGGTGACTAGAAACTCCTTAGGCTCAACTGAGGAATGGATAAAGAAAATGTGTTTCTTTTTTATACAATGGAGTACTACTCTGCCATAAAGAATGACGGGCTTGAGATATTTCTAGGTAAATGGATGGATCTTGAGACCATGCTCTTAAGTGAAATAAATTGGACACGCATGTTTAAGTACCACATTGTTTCTCTGGTGTGAGAAACTGAAAGTGTAAATAAAGATTAAAATGTATTATATTGGGAAAGGGAAGAAAGTGTCCAAATGGGAAAGGGAACAACTGAGGGGGAGGGGGAAAGGAACAGAGGGACAAGCGAAATAAGAAATGGAAGAAAAAAACGGAAACAAAGTTTTTGTAAATAAGGAGGCAGAAGGGAGTGAAGGGAGGGGAGGGGAATGGGAAAAAAAGCAGCAACAAGATATATCATGTACAGGTACAAATCCTCTATGATTAATGTTACCACTATGTACATCTAAAATGTACCATTAAAATAAAATAAAATAAAAAAGAAACTCCTGAGGCTCTTTGATGATGGAGTGAGATCCTCTCCCTCCCTCTAGTTTCAATACTTCCTAACTGTATAACACACTTTTAAACACGTATATAAACAGGCTAGAATCTCTTTCAAAATGCAGGTATAGAAAAGCTACTTCTACGCACTCTTTCTGTTTCCTCCCTATTTCTCTATTCAGTTACCAAGCAGTTTTTCTACTTTCCTCAGTTAGGTCACACCTATACTTCTCTCAGACACATCTGGTTTACGACTTTCAATTTAAGCTGCTCTGTTAACATCCAAATCATACCATCATTTCTGTATACACTCGAGTATGCTACACTTTTTGTTCTTAATTTTAAGAAGTATGTGAATATGCTCACTTGAAAACTGTTCTTTAGTAAAGACTTGGAAACAACACATTTGGGTGACACTTTCAATTTTAGCTCTTAGACACCTAGTTCACTAAAATTTTGTTTATTTCAAAGACAAAAATTCAGAAAGGGGGAGACATGCATTTGCTACTTCTAGCAACAACAGACTTACAGAATATATGTGATACTAAAAAAAAGTTCTTCTGTTCCTTATTTCTCTATATTCACAAGCAGTATCAGAGGTACGCAAACAGTTCTGTTAAAGTGACTGCTGACATTCAAACATACCAAAAAAATACATCTTTCCCAGAAATAAAATTCAGAAGGCTCAGTGACAGTGTAATCCCCAAATCTTGACATTTACACACATAAAACAATATAATTAAACCATCAACCATGGGGATTTATTTCGTGATTCATAAATGCTGCTTCAGCATTCCTTTAAAACAAAAGACCAAAGAGATGCTCTGTGGGTTGCTTTTCCCTCTTTTCTTTCAAAATAAGGTCTAACATGTTGTTTGAGATGGCTTAAAAACTGATCTTTTTGTTTGTTTATGTTGCAGGATACTGGGGATGGAACCCATGGCCTTCCCACTGAGTTGCATCACCAGCAGAGTCCATTTTTAAATTTTGAGACAAGGCTTCACTAAATTGTCCAGGCTGCCCGGAACTAGCAATTCTTCTTGCCTTAGCCTCCTGGAGTGCTAGAATTAGAGGTTTAAAACATTCTGATTAGGTTTGAGGTGGCTGCAGCTGAGTGACAAAGCACGTGCTAAGCATGCACAAGATCCTGGGTTCAACCCTCAGCACCAGAAACAAAACAATAAAAGCCCTCAACACATATACAAGCTTTCATTACTAAATCAATCTTGATGGATTAGATGTATTATTATAACTGGCTGGTTTATTTAAAAAGTTCACATATCAATGATCACAAAACTCTCTTTATCAAAGACACCATTAAAAGAGTCAAAAGGGAATATATAAGCCAGAAGACACTCTCAAGACATTCATATCCAGAATATACTAAAAACTCATTAATCAAGAAGACAGGCAACCTAACATTTAAAAAATATGGGTCCTGCAGTTGGGGATTTGGCTCAGTGGTAGAGGGCTTGCCTAGTAAGCACAAGGTCCTGAGTTCGATCCCCAGCACCTCCTGCCAAAAACCAAAAAACATGGGTACATGCAAATGGGTACTTAATGAAGGGGCTACCTTAAAGCACAGTAAGAACATTACAAGGTGTCCAATCTCCTTATACCTAGGAAAATGCAAATTAAAGCTGCAATGATGTACCATTATAAAAAATTTAACGTGATAATTTGATATGTAGGCTATGACACAGCACAACTAGAACTGTCATATACAGTGTGATCAAAAATACAGTGAATGTTTCAATTTAAACATTATACTAAAAGACACCTTGCCATTAATTATCCTCAAAATACAGTATTCACTCTTACTTCCAACACACTTATCTCATTGTTCTTGCCATATTCTAAATCAGTTCTAGAAGTCCTCTTTTGTGTCTTTACTTGTACTCTCACGGTTGCTTCCATGGTTCTGAATCAATTCAAAACACTTACGGCAATTTCTGGCAAATAAAAACATTATAGCATATCCTCATTCACCTTATTCACCGGATCTGGCACCATGTAACTTCTGACTCTTGCCCAAGTCAAAAGGACCACAAATGGTAAACACTTTGAACTGATTAAGGACATCAAGGCAGCCATGACAGCACAACCAAAGACACTTAGAAAAGAGGATTTCCAGGACTGCTTTACAAAGAACAATGGGATGGGTGCTTGAAGCAAGGCAAAGTACTTCTGGGGGGGCTGGCAATGATTAATGGCAGTGTTTCTTTAACTGTAATAAAATTTTTCAGTTTAACATTCACTGAATTTTGTGATCATATAGAGTACACTGCTGTTAGGAATGTAAACTGCTACAACCACTTTGAATTTGTGGCTCAGCAAGTCCAGTTTTATGGAATTAAGGACTTACTCCCCTCAAAGGACATGTATAAGAATATTCATAGCAGCTTTTATTCGTTAATAGCAAAAACTGAGTACACAATGTGTATAAAAACAGACAAAGACCTGTGACATATTTGTACACTGGAGTATTATAGAAAACAATAAAGAGAGCCAAGTACTGATAACACAACATCATCAATGACTATCATAGGAATTATATGGAGCCGAAGATGTCAAACATAAAGAGTACTTACTGAAAAATTCTTACATATATAAGACTCAAGAAAAAGCAAAACTAATCAACAGCAATAAAAGTCATTAAAAGCATGATTTCTGTTCTCTTGTGAGGCACTCAGGTGCTTTTTCCGTCTAAAAAAACCAGTGATCCTTCATTTGATCCTACAGATTCCAGTAAGTAACTAAAAGCAGGACAAAGTTTGATCTTCGTTTTACATCTTTTTTACCTTAAAACTTTAGGATGATCCTCTCTCAGCTCTGCACATAGGCACGTAATCACTTAGGGTGCAGTGTATCTGTCTAAAAGCTGGCAAAACAGAGTTGCTTAGCTCTAAATTTGAATCTCATCCCCCTCTCAGGACTGAAGACATCAAAAGAAGAGACTAACAGGGACACTCAACTACCAGTGAGTGCCCAGAAATCTCCAGTCACTGCCCTAAAACTATGGTCACCCAAAATTCCAGCAGAGCTTACTCAAAACTAAGACTGTCCCAAGCAGAAACAATTATCTCATGGAGACTGAATTGTACCCTCAAGCAATTAGGTCCTCTCCCAGAGCCATTCTACAAAACCAAAACTGAGATAATGTTCAAGAAGACCCTGGCCCACCTCAGCCGCATCACCAATCTCCTTTTTGAATGGGGAAGTCTGAATCTCTTCATCTGAGATGTGAGTCTTTCAGGTCCTCGAGCTGAAGTTCCTTTCCAACTTTCTCTTATTTCTTTACTCTAAGAAACTGGACTATGCCTCACACTGAGGTGCCCTGAAATCTTTTCTGTGATGCAAGTTGAGGGCCGCACCTCTTCTTTGGGGGACCTCCTCAGACCCTGATCAGTGACAGCTTCACACATAAAAGTGAATAAACCATTCAGTCAACATTAGTGTACTTTATGTAGTTTAGGGTCAACAAAAAGGGTTTAAAAATAATGTAAGGATCTGAATTTTACTTTGTAATACCCTTAATAATAAACTGGGCCAGTTTATTATTAAGGGTATTACAAAGGATACAGATGAAGAGAGGCACAGGGTGAGGTATGAGAGAATGACCAAGCTTCCAAGGTCTCTACTTGTTCAGAGCTCCAATTTGTATCTATAACTGCCTTCTTTGAATTATCAGAAATAATTATACATAGCCAGTCTGTACAATAATTAGAAATCTGTACAAGAATTACAAATTAACAGTAAACTGCATAATCTTAATTCCTTATGGGGAAAGCCTGTTATCTTTACATTATAAATACCCTTATTCTAACTGAATATATGATTAATAAAAAATGTATTGAAAGAGGACTGAGCAATTGTTTCAGAGTAAAGGAAACTGAAGAGCTGTATCAATTAAATGCAAATGTAATAAATGAGCCTGAATAGGATCGTGGATGAATGAGAGAGAGGTAGAGACTGCTAAAGGATCATAAAGGGTAATTAGTAAATTTGAATATGAAATGTCCATTAGAGAATAGCCCCATATCGATGTCACATTTTCAAACCTGATAACTGGGATTACTCTAACAGAATTCTTTGTTCTTAAAAATTACAAGTGCTTGCCCACCATGTGTAATCCCTGGGTTCTGTCTCTAGCACTGTAATGAAAAAAGAAAAAGTATACACTGCTGGACATAGCCACAGGTCTGTAATCCCAACTACTTCAGAGGCTGAGGCAGGAGGAACACAATTTCAAGGCCCTGAAGAAGTTCAAAACATGAACAACTTACCAAGACCCCCATCTCAAAACAATAAAAAAGAGGGATGGGGATATAACTCAGTACTGCCTAGGTTTAATCTTCAGTACCACCCCCAAAAATAAGGGTAAAGAAACATATCTGCAATTCTTTTTGTGTGTGTATGGTGCTGGGGATCAATTCCAGGATCATGTCACAAGATAGGCAGATGCTCTTCCATTGAGCCACGATCTCTAGCCTTGCAATTCACTCTTAAATGATCCAGTGTCTTAGTCATGTTTCTCATTGCTGAGACAAAATACCCAACACCCAAAGTTAAAGGAGAAATTTATTTAGCTCAGTTTACAGAGGTTTCAGTCCATAGTCAGCTGGTTCTAAGGAAGAGTGGCATGGTGGGGCGGGTGGTGCATTACAGAGGAGAAACAGTCCATTGGCATGGCAGGGTAGGTAGAAGGCACCAAGCACCAAGCAACACTGCCTTTGTATTTCATTCAGGCTATCGCCCTTTGAGTGGTGCCACCCACACCCAGGGTGGCGCACCCTTAATCCCAGCATCACACACCCTAGATCCAGTCACCTCTGAAAAACCCCACTTCTAACTGAGGCTTTGGGAAGACATCTACATACAAGTCATAACATTCGGTAATAATAATAACCATACACATCTGTATCAAAAGTTACAAGCAAATATGGCAAAAGTTATAAATAAATATGGTGATTCTATTCTTTGTAATACTCTTGCTATCCTTCTCTATATTTGAAACAATTTCATTACTAACACAGTTTTTATGGAGTCACAGGCAACCAAAATGTTTAGATCTTTTTAGCACATTCATTCAAATTTGTACCACAGGGACAGTAAATGACGAGTACTGTCCAAATCCCTGAATTCAAAAATGAATAAACCAACCTCTCCCCTTTTAAGGAGTTTAGTTTAAAAAAGAATAACTAGAATGTAATTATAAGTGTAAACAAGCAGGAGTAAGGTGCCTAACTAAGCCCTCAGTAGAGGTGTTTCAGAGTTGGGGTAGTTACTTTTGTAAGACTGTCATAGACAGCAATCTACTTGGCTGAATACACTGGAGCTGAAATGATTCATCTATTCATGCTGCAGTCCTATGGCAACCGGTCCAGCCATGAATACCTGCCCACACCAGCATGCTCCCCCATGAGTCATATGCCAGCCACCCCACTGGCTGTACTGTGTGAACAAGGGCACCATGACCCCAGGTTTCCAGGCAGTAGGACTATCCAATGGGCTACAAGCTCAGTTCTTTCAGACTTCTCTACATACGTCATAACCCTCACTCACACAGTATCAGCCATGTCATCTTTAGGCTTCCCTCATATGAATGGGCTGCCAGTCAGACATTCCTGACACCAGTATGATGCCTCTGGGTGCCCCACAACCTCATGGACACCTGTGTCACCATCTTCCATGTGAATCAAGCCCTTGTCTTAAAGGCACAATGACTTTTTTGTTGTGGTAATCTCTACTTATGACATCACTCTACTAAGCACAAAATGGCAGTCTCAAGGGTCAACAGAAGGAACTGAGAAGTCCTTGCTAACTTAATTTCAACATTAGAGGAAGAATATACGCTTGCACATGCTCTGCTATTTATCAAGCCCTACAACTTGTCTGTCACCTGCCACACAAGCATATGTACTACAAGTGAATCCACATATGGAGACTGGAAATTTGACTCTTCTGACCACTAGAAGGTGTTTATTTTGAGTGCATGTATCTAATCTTTTGTACTATGAAATCATCTGCTTTATATTTTTCTTTTAAAAAAATAGCCTAAGACTATCAGCAGAAAGCATTTTCTGCAAAATAAAGGCAACATACAAGGGGAAAAAAAAATGAATCAGAATTCCCCAAATAGATAAGAAAATGGTATCTAAGTTAAATAAGTAGGAATGGATATACATGAAGAATTACTTGGGAGGAAATGGTACCTGGGAGGAAGTAGTATACAGCAAAACAAAAAGGGCTATCAGTAGCAACACAAGCACCTTCAAACTCTGTACAAAATTCAGGAGCACAGAAAATTTCATCCCCAAATGCAGCACCCTGGTAATGCTGATTATTTTAAAGTAAAAGCCTTATTGACTTATCTGCCTAAAGACTAGTCTAGATAAAACAACTACCTTTGGTCCACCTTCCTCGAGTTTCACTGAGTATCAAAGAAAAAGACTAAAGGAGACAGACTTTTGTCACGAGCTACTGTTTTTGTCTCCCAGATCCACTCATTTTTCCCCAAGTTAATTACTTACATACTTTCATTGTTCTCCTGATGGGTTCGTTCTCCCTAAAGATTATTTACATTCCCTTAACATTATTTACATTCCATCTCCCCACTCCCATGAAAACAAAGTATATAAGCATCTAAATATTCTCATATAATTTCCTCACGCATACTAAATAAATGTGTTTACTTTTTTCTCCTATTAAATCTACCATCAGTTAATTCCAGTGAAACTTTAGCAGGTAAATGAGTTTTGCCTTCCCCTCAACAAAAGTAACAGATATTGTTAGGATGACCCACCCCAGATGCCCAAAATGGCCGTCGCTGGTTAAACCCCCTTCTCCCGTCTCTATGCCAGGGAAAGAGAATCTCCCGCCGAAACAATGACCCCTTCCCCCGACTTAGAGTCCTCAATTAGGTCCGTCGCGCCAATTTACCCAGGGGCGTTACCCACCACCCAATCACCCCATGTAGAAAGGACCAACCCTAAACGCGCACTTTTCAAACCCCAACGTCACGAAAGCCGGGGCGGCTAAGGGATAAAAGGCCACTATCCGAGTCATTCGGTGCCACATTCGCTGGAGAGAGGACGAGGAGCTGGAACACCACGAAGAGCTGCAACATCCCCACGGCGAGCGTCGGCGAGCATCGTCAGCCTGCCCACCTCTCTGCCCGGTCTCCGCCGCCTTACTCCTGCATGGAGTCTGGCCATTGTCGCCGCGATCCTGAGGTGCCGAGCTTTGGTCCCAAGCCGCTGCGATCCTGAAGCGCCGAGCTGTGATCCTGAGCCGCCGCGATCCTGAGCTATAATAAACCTAATAAACCTGGCCTGCTGGGCCGATTGCTTTGTCCCAGTGTCCGCCTGGGCGGCGGACCCGGGCTGCGCACCTAATTGAGCTGTAACACTGAGCTGTAATAAACGTGGGCGGCAACCTAACAGATATAACCCCTCACTTCTTAAAAGTGATAAAGATACATTTACCTTGAAAATTAGGCATTCACTCTCATCAAATATTGTTCAGGAAAAAGTGTGAATAGCTGATTTACATGTACAGACACCAAAGACAAAAATCTTAATACCATAACTTCTGAGAATCAAATCTATTCTTTCAATGCAATATATAATTAATTTTCCTGGCACATGGAATAGCACTAATTTCTGAAATATTAGCAGATAAAAATCACCATGTAAGATAAAAATGTGTGAGAGAGAGAGAGAGAGTGAGTGTGTGTGTGTGTGTGTGTGTGTGTATTAGTCACCTTCTAGTTGCTGGGATGAAACACCCACACTTAAGGAGGGTCTTATTTTTCTTCTTTTTCCAGTGGGTTCCATCCAAAGGACGGCTCTAAGGCAGAAACAGCATGGTAGAAGGGTGTGACGGGGCAGCTGCTCACTCCATAGCAGCCAGACAGCAGAGAGAAGTGACAAGAATACACCCTTTCCAGGCCCCCTAGTGACCTGCTCCTTCTGACCAGGCCCCACTTCTAAACATGTGAGACTTCTGGGGGTCATTTTAGATCTAAATCACAACAACGTTATGCAAAGCGCAATAGTATAGACAGACAATTGTGACAGTTAACCGACTGTGTCAACCTGAGTAAGAAATGCCCAAATAAATTGGACCAGCATAGTTCTGGGTACAGCAGAAGGGATTTACTAAAAACAGAAGACCCACCCTGTGTAAGAGTGTCACCTCAGTGGAATAAAGGGGAAATGAAGAAGGCTCCTTCTGTTTCTTCGGAGGAGCTCCAGTCTTCACTTTTGCCTTGGATGTTGTCTCCTGGCTTCCAGTGCAGACTCTTCAGCCTCCAGCACAGACCCTTCAGCCTTCCAGGGGAGACTTTTTGGCCTACTGCAACAGACTTACATGGGACACTACAGTGGGCTCCAGGCCTTCAACTGGATCCTTCGGATCTCCAGCACACAGACGGCCCTTTTTCACTTTTCCACACCTGACTGTAGGAGGCCACTGTAAGTCAATCTTGTAGATTCTTATATATTTGTATATTTTGCATTAAATCTATTTCTCTAGTAAGCGCTGACTGATACAACAATGAAATCGTCCTCCTGAATCAACCAAGCCGGGCATGGTGGCACATGCCAGTAATCCCAGCCCTTGGGTAGCTGAGGCAGGAGGATCGCCACAAGTCTGAGGCCAGCCTGCACTATAAAGTGAGCTCAAGGCCAGGCTGAACTACAAAGCGAGACCTTGTCTCAAAACAAAAAAACAGGAACAAAAACAAAACAGAAGTAAAATCAACCAACAGTTGATTTTATTTATCAACAGTTGTACAAATTCTATTAAGTTAAATCATATAAATGTATAGTCTACTTTATTACAATAAATCATAGCTTTGCCACATAATAAGCAATATAATGAAATCTTCAAACTACACATGAACTGCTTGGAAAAAAAA
>PVJO010007878.1:0-78908 GCA_004026905.1 Hystrix cristata | reverse complement strand
AGCACACAATGGAAGATATTCAATCAATTGCATGTAAAAGAACACTGATAGGTAAACTAATTTTTCAGAATTTTCTGTCATTTTATAATCATAAATTATTTATTCTTAATCTTAATATATTTTATTATTAATTTTATTTCTCAGCTTAAATTTTCAGGTGTGTTTAATTTTGTCAGACAAGAGAGAAATACATTTGGTGCTTTTCTTTAGTAAGTCCCATTGAATTGTTTGTTTTCTCCTCTTGGATAAATCTGTAATAAACAGCTTAGTCTCAAACAATAATATAACTCATGCGAATCTGGGCACAGCATTTATGTCCTACTTGCTCAGTGTGGGAGACCAAAAAGATCACAATTCTTTTAGTAATGAAATGAATGTGACTCTACATCTCTTAGGATGATTCCATTTACCTGAGAATGTTACTCATATAATTCAGATACTGTTCCTATAATTAGAGGCATTATATGGACTCAAGAGTTTGATCTCGATGCTTACTCTAGAACACATACCACTAAGCTAGATACTCTGAGAATGATCAATGAGAAGTCTAGCATTATGTACCACTACTGACAGCATGGAAGCATCAGGTAGCTGTCCTGATATATCGCTGCTACCAAGCCTTGCTGCACAGAGCAGTAGTGGTCCCATATATACTTAGGGAGAAATATCTGTACAAGAGTCACCATTGCATGTGAAGAATACTTTATGTGATTCCTATTCACTATTGTGCAAGTCTAATCATTTCAGCCTGATCTAACAAGATATTTTCAAAATAACTCCCACAAGCCTGAAAAGGCAAGTGAACCTCTATTTCTCTTTTAAAGTTATTCCTAAGCTGTAGTCCCTCCATCGCTTTTGATATCTGGATTCCTACTGGTACAATAAACATTTTTATTGATGTACGTCTGTTAAGCATGCTTTTAACATTGGACAAATGGATTCAGGACTGGATGCATAGATTTCTGGTTTCAGGAACACTGACCCCACTCTCTCTGAGTATAGTCGCTCATGAGAAAATAGTAGCCTTCCTGCCTTCTAATCTCTGTCAGTTTTCCTCAAAAGAAAGAAGAAATGGGACCTCGTTATCTTCTTTCATAAGCAGTTATTTGCTCTTCACAACTCTTTTTTTGGCAAATCTAGTCATTCTGTATTCCAGGGAGGAATAAGGATGATGCAGTCAACCTCCAAAATTTGTTTCTTTGGGCTAATTAATTACAACTATTATAAAGACAGTTTTAGATTAAGAAACTTTTTTTTTTTTTTTGGTGCTGGGGATCGAACTCAGGGCCTTGCATTTGCAAAGCAAGCACTCTAACCACTGAGCTAAATCCCCAGCCCTAAGAAACTTTTTTTTAAATAAAAATTTTTAAATGAAATACCAAGTGGAAACAAATATTTCTTTAAGAAAGTCTACTCTTACTCTTTTCCACATCAGTTTTGCCAAGAATATTTAAGAAAAAAAGAAAATAGTTCCTGAATAATTCCATTTTCATGTTCACTCATTTTCCTTAAATACATACACTGGCTGTAATTGGAACTGTCAGAGAAGAGCAATGTACTCTGTTTAGAAAATTAGCATGAATTTCCAATACAAATGTAAATGTTCAAGATATGAAATATCTATACATTTGCAGTCTCAGAAAATGGTTTCTTTAAATTTTAGGTATTTGAGGATATATGGTTAGAATCTAATCTTTTTATCTGAAAAATTTCCTATTTGGGTATGTCCTTTTTAGAAGAAATATTTCTACAAAGTTAAGTCTTTCTAAAATTGTACTTTTACAATTGTTGAGACTGCTACAATTCCTTCCTAGCTATATGTATTTTTTTTTTCTAGCTACATGTATTATTTCTCATTATGTTGAGTTTTGGGTCAGTGAAAACAAAATCTATTAAAACAAAAAAAGTTTGTGCTGACAGATATAATCAAACAATTGCAAGGATCTATGATTTTTCTTCTCTTCACATTATGGCTTCTGTGTGGATGTCCCCCCAAAGCTCTATGCACTCATGGACTCACAGTGAGGACTTTGGGGAGGCGACTGGATCAAGGGTGTGTGATACTAATCAGTGGACTAGCTCAGTGTTGAGTACTTTGCTAGCTTTGCAATAGAGAGGCAAAGCCTGGTGTGAGGAGGTGGGTCACTGGGAGCGAGGTCTGGAAGCATGTATTTCCCTACTCCTCCCTTGATCTCCCTCTGCTTCCTGCACCTGCCATGAAGGTACTTTTCCTCTGTTGTGTCTTTTTGCCTAGGAGCCAGCAGACTATAGAATGAAATCTCTACAAACTGATAGCCAAAATAAACCTTTCTTCCTTCAAATTGTGGATGTCAGGTATTTTGTCCCAGCAGCAAGTAAGTAACTAAGACCTTGCATAAGTATGGAATTGCTATTCATCAAAATATTTTGAAAGAATGAGCAAAACTTGAAATAATCTTACATCATGAGAAAATAAAATATTTCAAATATTTACTAAAACGAGAATGGAGAATGTTTTTGAAGTTTACCTTTAAAGAAATATGGTTCAGAGCCGTAGGTCCTAATAGTCTTTCTCAGGAGGGTGGGGTCCAGACTGCTTTGGAGTTTGCCCCCGAAGGATCCAGAACATACACTTCCCCTTAGGTTGGCTAGTCCACTTAGGAGACAGTCGTGTTATATTTTAAACCACATGCACACAAAAGATCTAAAAATACACATTATTTTCTGGAACAATGGACCCATGTACTCTGCTTTGAACTTACATAGTGTAGTTCTCCTCATAGATTCCAGAGATTCCACATCTGCCTTCAGTCAGAATGACATTGTGATGCTTCTGTTTGCCCACAGACATTTTCTGGCATAGTCTGTCTGAAAGATGGAGCAAAGAAATACCTTCACAAATTTAATCTCTGGTGGAGTTCCTTGCTACATGTACTATTTTTTGTATGTTGAGAATCACTATTAACTTTTTACAAATTATACTGCACTATAATGATAGATATGAAAATCTCTGCTAGAGGCAGTGGAGAACTGAAAAATGTCTTAGCATGAAGATAAAATGATGGGCCTTTTAATTTAGAGTATGTTCAAAAGCAACACGGCAAGTAGCTTGCAATCTAGACTAAGGATAATCAATACTGATGCTATTTGTAAGAGTCTAAAGGCCAGAGCCTGAACTGATATACCATCAACAGAGAACAAGGGGGACACTCGAGAGGAATTTCTAATGTAGAATTGCCAGAATTTAATGATTTAGTAGATACATTGGGTAAACGGACAAAGTTGTCAGAGGGTAACTTTTGATTTTTCTATCTGATGAGTCTGAGAGGACAGATATAAACAAGGCAGAAAATGCAAGAAGAGTTGGAAGAAGCCAATAACAACTAGAGAAATCAGTAAGAGACAAGCTCTTGAAATTAAAGAGATAAGATAGGGCTAGAAATGCAGTCTTGCTTCCTTCTAGATTCTGAATTTGGACTAGTGTGAAATTTGGTAGCGAAATAATAATCGACACTATTCTACTAACCCCAATTCTAACTCTACCTTCTCAAATATGATCCAGTTTAGATTCTTTAATGCCAACAAGAGGATGTCAGTCTGAGTAAGGGATCATCTTATAGGTGATATTATATTCTAACTTGAAATAAAAATTATAAAGCTAAAATTTTATATAATATACATTACAAACTATACAATCCCCAGTGTGCTCTGATGTAACAGAATAGATGTATTATTGATTTAAGCTGGCAACTATCATCTGCTCCTGTTCTCCTTTATGTTGTGCCAGCAACAATCCTCAGTGGATTTTCTATACCCACAACCATATCAACTCAGTCCAGCTGGGCATTCCTGCTCAAATTGACCACATGAGTCCACCACATTCAATGATACATAATTTATTTTACTGTTTCTCAAGCCAGGCCAAATGTTTGGCAATGAGCTTCATGGAAATCAAAGAAAGAGGGAAACGCATTTTGATGCAAAATCTTAGTGTCAGTAAAATACATATAATCCAGTTAGTTTGGTAAACTACATCTTCTTCTAATATCAGGCACAAGGAAAATGTCCTGTGTGGTTCTTTCAAAGAATACTATGTGATAATTTCATCAGTTCAAGGGAAACTAAAAATTTAATAAGATGTAATAGAACATCTACCAGGCTTAAAAACAGACACATACACACAAATGTAACAGAATAAAAAGAATAAAATACCCAGAAATAAATTCATGCTTATATGGTCAAAGAATCTTTGAATATGCAGTAAAGAGAAATATTTTCAATAAATGGGTATTGAAAAAAGGAGACATCCACATGGAAAAGGATAAAATGGGACCCTTGACTTACGACATATATAGGAGGTGAGAGAAGAAATGGAGATCAGAGTTGGTTGATGAGCATATTATGAGATCTAATGTACAGCATGGATGGTAAAGGATGAGTTAACTAAACTGACTATAATAATAATTATACAGTGTATAGGTATATCAAGTAAAGTAAATAGATTTTAAAAAAGAATATGCCTGTATGATGTTTTATTTTTAGTTCAAGGGGGAATACACTATTAAAATAAATCTGCCGTGGAATATCAGTGTCAGGCTATATCCTATGTGTATAATTAACACACACCTATACAGTCCTTTTAATCAATCTTTTTCTACCATTGTCATGGTGCGACAAGTAATTACCTTATTGTTCAAATTTCCTATTACATATTAAAATTAGATCTGCCTTATCAAGCTTTGTCCCTTAAAAAATAACTTTCAAATTCCATTTTTTCAGCACTCTAATCTCAGTAATTAATCTGGTAACAGATTATTTCCTGGAAGTAATAAATGAAATAAGAAATTAACAATAGTTCTTTTAAAACTTTTTCAAAAATGTAAAGATGAGAGAACATTTTCTAACTCATTCTATGCGACCAGAATTACCCTAGTGTCAAAGCCAAAGATCCCATAGATGAAGAAAATGAGAACGAGAAAGAGAGAGGAGAGGGAGAGCGAGACAGAGTGAGAGAGAGAGAGCGAGAGAGAGCAAGCGAGAGAGAGAGAGAGCGAGAGAGAGCAAGCGAGAGAGAGAGAGAGAGAGAGAGAGAGAGAGAGAGAGAGAGAGAGAGAGCGAGAGAGAGAGAGAGAGAGAGCGAGAGAGAGAGAGAGAGAGAGAGAGAGAGGTCTGTATCTATGAACATTATTAGCCTTAAAGGGAATCCTGTTACATGTTACCATGGTGGTTAAACTTAATTGTGTCAACTTGACTGGCTTGGGAGCCACCTAAGAGTTGAGTAAAACACACTGCTGAGTGTGCCTGGGCAGGTCGTGGCTGTGCAATCTGCACTGTCCACACCCGGCCTGTTCCCTCGTATTGCTCCTCTGTGCTGCTTCCTGCCAGCCAGGAACTCTGCAGCTTTGCTCTGCCCTTCTGCCTGTGAGCCTGCCAGACGACCCTCTGCAACCATATTAAACCTCTCCTCCTCAACTTGTGAGCGCTAACTATTATGTCTTAGCGACAAGAAAGCTGACTAATACAACCATGACATGGATAAAATTTGAAGACATTTTGCTAAGTGAAAGAAGCTTTCAGCCTAGTGAAAAAACAGCTGGGGATGTAGTTCAGTGTGAAGACCCTGGATTCAATCCCCAAGAGCAAACAAAAAACAAAGCGAAACAAAACACCCAGCTCCAGAGATCCTGAGGCAATCGGTCTGGGATTGAGTTTAGCTATTGGAATTTTTAAAGTAGTGGTTCCGAAACTTTAGTGTGTATCAGAATTGCTTCTCTTGGAGTTTTTGATTTAGGACATGTAGAGAGAGACTTGAAAATACGTATTTCTGACATGTTGTCAGGGGCTAGTGCTGCTGCTAGGCTGGGACCACATTTTGAGAACCAGTGTCCCAGAAACAATTATAAATCCCAATAGACACTAAAAGATTAAATAAAGCCACAGGTGGCAAAGTACTAAAAATAGAGATTGCATCGATAGGCATGAAAATAGAAAGAGCCAGTCTTGAATTTCATCGTTAAAAGTTTAAGTTATATAAGCCAAAAATAAAATAATGAAGGCCCTGAAATGACACAGAAATACTAAATAGTAATAAATTCAAGAGACTATAATAAATAAAATGTTAATGTAATCTACTAGGGTGTTTAAGAGAAGGCTGGCAAACCAGTATCTTTAAAAGAATGAGAATCAGTGTTCTTCTAAAGAGGATAATTCAAGGTGAAATTTATTTTGAATGCTGCATTATCAGTTAAGACACACTTAAGAAAATTCTTTTCACAATAGTGTTATTAAAGCTTCCCAGGGTGGCTTTTGAAGCAGAATATTTACATAGATATACATTTAAATTCCAGATTGATTTAAACATGGGCTTTCCTAGAATTTGTGCATGTGAGGTTTGCATTTTCCTTATTGTTTTACAGAATGCTTACTTGTGTTATATTTAAATGAACTTAAGAGCTCAGATCACACAGGGCAAAGAAAGTGAGAAGTCCCATGCTTAAACATTAAATAAAGATTATGAAATTCACGGCATATTTTTAAGCCAATCAAAAACAGCAGACAAACTTTACCAGCTTCTCTTCTGTTCAAACTACAGATACTCAGAATTATGAGTACCTTCGTAGCTATAACCATTATTTTTAAATAATGCAATGTTGTGTGGATTTCTCTGAAAATAAATGTTACTTTTTACTAAACAATAGATTCTGTGGAAAAAATATAAGATAAACTATAATTATTCATGTATTCTGTCAACTCTAAATGACCTGTTCAACAGAAATAGCAAATGATGTTATCTATAGTGTTTTATGGTGTTCTTTCAAAAAAGAGGCATTTCCTGTTATTTCTTTGGCAGCTTATCTGCATCCTAAAACATAATAACTATGGATGAAATCATTCTAATTTTAAAACAAGTATTTACATGTGTGCCATTTTATTATAATGAAAATCCTACACAAATCTTGTTTTCTTCCTCAAAAATAACCTGTTTTAAAAAGTTGATTAAATGTACTCTGTCATGAATTTATGATATATTTAATCTCAACCATTTTAAGACCTGTGTTTAAATGCAGATTACATAACACAATATGTAAAACACAAATACGACAATGAAGTTATTGAGGTTTATGTCTATCCAATTTTCAGACTAACATTAAAATTTCTTAAATATATATTTTACAGGGAAAACAAGGATTTTTATTGGCATTTTAATAATTTGCCTAATTTAAAAAGTGCCAATCTATGCATAAGTACTAAACATGTATAAAAACATTTAATACATTCATGTTTTTATAAACAATCCATTGGTAATTAAGGCCTTTTCCTCACTGGAACCTACTATGCTTTATTCACTTGACATACAAATTGTTAGCTCTGTTAAGATGTGCAAAATAGCTTTGATCAGTACGAATGCTATTTATGTTACTCTGATAGTGTCTCACTGTCTCAAGATATACTAGAGGAAATTTTAATGGTATAATTTTTTTTGTTCCAGAAATGAAAAATGTGCCTAGAGTGATTATTAGTATGTGGGAGCTTTCTACTTGTACTTTCATTTAATTTTCTAATCTGAAATTCAGTATTTTAAAAGTTTACAGATAACCTTTGTATTAACTATAAATAATGATCATCAGTAATCCATTTGAGTGTGCTTGATATTTGTGTCACATACTTGTGTTATATTTAAATGAACTTAGGAGCTCATTTATCATTTTTCATCTTATTTTCTTAAATGTATTGTCTTACTATTGATTTTAATTTACATACTGTATACAGTAAATTGCCAGGAATTATCTCGAAATGTGAGAAAAGCAGATAACAGGTGAATAGACAGATGTCTGTCCAGATGATTGTTTATATACAAAGATAGATAAGATGAGTTATATAAGAAGGAAAGATAATGGAAGTGAGGACAGTGGAGGATAAGGAAGAAAAAGGGGGGAAAATAGGAGGGAATTAAACAGAAGGAAAGAAGGAATTTCTGTCATTTTTCTGGAGTAATTAAATTTTTTGATTGAGTTCTGAAAAAAAAAAGCAAAATAATAATTTAAAAAAACCTAACTCAGACAAGAAGACAAGAACAGAACATAATGTTGCACTCCTGTGTATATCCTGCTCATCAGATCCAAAAATTAGTTTATTCTCCCTGCTTCCCTATTTTTCATCCAGTGGTGAGGAGAAAAAGATGATGCATTTTGGAAATAGATTTATGATTTTGAAGAAATGTGCGACCTTAGACAAATTCTTACTTTTTCACTTTGTTTTCTCATCCATAGATGAAGCCCATCAGACTGCTCAGGTAGGCTGGTACTTGTAAAAGTTCTGTTTACATAGCTCTCCCTGTCATGTAGTAGCTCTTCAATAAATAAAAGTAACTTAATTTACTGTTATAGTGACTCGCGCATCATTTTAAAATTCCAACCTAAATAATGAGCTTCATTTGTTTTCTTGTCATCTGTCCCCTCAGTTGCAGGGTGAAAAATTTAAACTGCTTCCCACCTTTGATTCCCTTTTGTCTATCTTCGGACACCTTTGTATTCTGGATCCTGGTACAATAAAAATTTGTTCTCCAAGAATACTTTCTAGTATGTCACTTTCTGTCGAAAACATACCAATACATGCTCGTTAGAATAAGGGTTATAACCAAAGCTACACTCAATCTCAAATGTCCTTTTCAGTCTCAACTACTTCTAATTTGGCTTTTTGTTTCCTTGAATTCTGCAATTTCATTTTACATTCCTTCTATTTACAGCACTGCATTTCTACCTAAACCTACCATATTTCTGTCCTCGTCCTCTGTTCCCCTTCATTCCAACACCTTCCCCCAGAACATGTACAAAGCTCTCTTCCTATGGTCTTGCTTTTGCAATTCCCTATTAGTCCTTCAAAGCCTTGCTTTTGTGTCCTCCATGATTATTTCCTTCTCAATTTCCTCCAATCTTAGTTTTTTTCAAAATTAATATTCATTTTACTATCCCACTGCTCTTGTAGTACTTTATATAAAGCTTTGCATTTAGTGTTCTTGCATGTTAGCAATCTTATATATATTCTCTCTGAAATAATTTTAATAAATATGGGGAAACAATATGTGCTAATTGTAGAAAATTGTGAAATACACAGATTGTCAAGATCAATACAAAAATAAGTCATTCTTCACTCTATGTCCAAGAAACGAACAGTCTTGTATTTTCTTAGTCATTTTTCTTTGCTTATATAGTTAACAATTAGAATAAATTTATGTATGAGTGTGCATTTATTTTATTTCTCATTTTATCTTGCATATTTACCCTTCAAATTCCATATTCTTTGAAAATACAATTTTAATGCATACATAACATTTAATTAAAGGTGAATGTATCAACGTTTGACCTCAGTTTCATTACCAATCAGTACTAATGACTGTACCACCTGTGTTTGTAAATTATTATTTACTATTACTATTATTTACTTTTAAAACGTTGCTGAAGATTTTTTCCCTATAACATCATACTTACTAACTGTTTTCTCGAATATTCTTTCTTGAATATGAGACCTGGGTATAAAACTACTATGACGAGTTAGAGAATTCCAGTAATCCTTGAAATAATCACTTAAATGTGTATGGCAGGAAAACTGTATATGTATACACACATAGAAAAAAATAGAAGAATCACTGAAATAAATAATGGGAAGTAAGTTTAAATCGGATGAAAAATTCTGAAATGTATTAGGTAAGGATAAATATATGAAAAAGAATATTAGAATGGTTAACACATGGAGATAAAGGTAAAACATCAATTGCTGTACACAAGAAACTCTAGGAAAATAAAATATGAAAACAGTTTGCATAAATTATTTGAAGACCCCTGACCAATGATCTCATAGAAATTATACACATACAGGCGAGTGAGCGCATGCGTGTGCGTGCGCGCGCACACACACACACACACACACACACACACACACAGAGGCACGAACTCAGAGTGAAAGGGCCTAAACTATGCCACAGAGGTTACAAATAAATCACAATGGACATATAACAATAAATTTCAATAACATTAAGAACACAAAATACACAAAAACTTTTTATTACAGATTGAGTAACAAAAACCAAAAACCAAAACTAAAACTCAAAAAAACCCAGCATATTAACATTCTTAAAAAGACAGTATAGGGAAGTCCTTCATCTTGGCATCTAGGCTCTGGTATAGATGAGCTCTGGAACATTGAGCAAGTTCTTTAACATCTCCAGAGCTCATTTTCCTCACGTATATCATATAGAAAATAATTTCTGCTTCGTAAGATTTTTAAGACTAGTAAATATAGTAGCATTTGTAAACCTCATAAAAATATAGTCAGACATATACCATGCTTGGATTTCTTCCTAGTAATATTCGAAGGAGGAATACAGTAGAGTAATATTTTCAAAGTGCTTCAGAAAAGAAGGTTCATATTAGTATTTTACATCCATTTGAATAATCACATAAATTCAAGGTTAAAAGCAAGATATAATAAATCTAAGGAACAACTAAAGATTAATATATCAGAGATGATATTAATAACACCATTATATATTTATTAGTAATTATTAATCTTCTATTTAAAATTTATCGAGAGACTATTATTAACTAAGTATTATTTCAAGTTCTTTGTCCACACTAAGTAATTTTGCATTCACCTAAATAAATCTCATGTGGCAAAGGGGTTCACTAAAGGTCACCTAAGGGAGGTCTGATAGGGGATCAAAGTTACCTGTAGGTACGCCTTCTTTGTGAGGTTTGTAAATGGCAGGCAGATTTTAAATACAAACCATCTGTCACTTGTTCCCTTTTCTCCTGGAAAGTTTGTTTACAGATTTTATCTCTGAGAAAGGGTCCTTGAGTATAGCTTCAGTGGAGTCAGAAACCTTTAAGAGAGTTTTGATTTTGGTTATCTGTCCTGTTACGCCCTCTTTCACGTAAAAAGTCAATTAGTGATTGATTCCAATTATGTGTGAAAACAAATATTTTATAACAAATGATTGGCCTTGGCTGATAGGCCCTCTTAGGAAAATGTGTGCCAAACATAGACTGTTTGCTTTGGCCAAATCATGTACACATTTCTCCTAGTATCTGAGTCATACCATGGAATGACTGAAGATACAGAAAGCAGTACTAAAGCTAAGAGACCTTGAGTTTTGATTGGTGAAGAAATAACAATCATCAGCTAAATAACCAGAACTTTGTGTCTACAGTGGTGAAAGAAAATACAGAGAGAGAGGGAGGGAAGGAGGGAGGAAGGAAGGAGCAAAGGAAGGAAGGGAAAGAGGAAGGGAAGGGAAGAGAAGGGATGGGAAGAAAGGGAAGGGAAAGAGAGAGAAAAACAGCATGTGCATTCAAGTGTGGTTTCTGTGGCCCCAGTCATTTAGGTGTAGTTTGGTAGGTTTGGGGTGGAAACTCCATGTCCTACTAATGGCTGTCCTACCAATGTCCTACAAAGCTTTAAGGCTGAAGCTGACTTCATTCAAAGGCCAACCACTTCTGAACTGTTCTTGAGAATTTCTAATTTTAAATGTCTTCATAATATTTCAATCCTGTTGTCTGTGGATCACACTTTTTGTCTTTTTTGTTGCAAAACATGAGTTCAGGTATCTGTACTCTTAAGTTGCACTGTTGCTCTAGTCACAATTTCCTTCCATTTCTTGCCAAAGTTGTTCCTAGGGAGTTTTTCTATGCTGTCTTTTCCAGATGACAATACCTTTGTTTCTCAGGTCACGTGGAGCCTGGTTAGGAGAATATGAAGGAAATGGAACTCATTCCTGTTGGTGTAAGACTCTGCATGTTGCATGAGTCTATCACAGTGCTTTGCCACATTTATCCAAAAGGAAGAGTCTGCTGTGGTTTAAATGTGTCCCTCCAAACTCCATGTGTTGGAAATAATCTTCACATTCATATGTTAATAATATTTGGAGGTAAAGTCTTTGGGAAGTAATTGGGATTGGATGAGGTCATGAGGGTGGGATCCACATCATGACATTAGTAGCTTTCTAAGAAAAGCAAGAGAGACCGGGGTTAGTACACTGGCTCTGTCCACTAATGCGATGCCTTCCTCCAAGTAATCATACACAAAGAAGGACTCACTGGATGCCAAATGCACTATAATCTTGGACTTTCCAGTCTCTAGAACCATGAACCACATCAGCCTCTTTTGTTTGTAAATTACCTGGTAAAAAGAGAACAGACTAAGACTGATCTCAAATTGGAAAAAAGATATTCAAATTCAAAGGGAGAGGTGTCACACGTTCATGTGGTAAGATTTTAGAGTTAATATGTGATTATCTTTCTCTGCATTTCTAGAGGATTAAGGTTGATAGTGACGACAAAATTTTTGAGTTAAACAGTAAAGATTTGCTAAGATGCCTAGTAACTATGTCAGTACTGGAGAGACAGGTTGGAATTTCCCAGATTGAAAGCACAAAATCAAGTAACTTTTATCACTGTCACTATGAAAAAAGATTCCTTGTCGCTAAGAAATTCACAAACATTGATTAGATAATCAAAATCCAAAGCAAGGGCTCCCACTTCTACAGTTTCTCAAGAAAATTTGCTGGTCAGGTGAGGCACACCTCAGAAGACGTTCTCAGCAACCTTAGTAAAATCTCCCCACCAGTGTTGATGTCTGCGCAGTGTCCTCCTCTGGATAGGTAATTTCATGTAAATTGTTCACAAGGTTTCAACAGAGGACCTCTGGTGTCAGTCAACAGGACACAGATTGTCCTCTAGAGGTTTTTAAAATAACTCTTTCATATTAAAAACCAGGTACAGTTTCATCAAAAAATTACCCAGTAAAGGTTTGAAGACTGCATGTTCAGGATGTAAAAAGAGGAGGGTCTGTGGATCATCAGAAGTACCTGCCACATGAAAAAATTAACTCTGAGGAAGGTTATGGGGCAGCAGGGGGGGCTTTTGGTTGATATTATAACACCAGTATCAAACAAAAATTTACAGTCACTTTTTACTATTTAGAGATTCCCTTTGAGAGTTTAAGGGTAAAGGGGACACTAAGGGCTTGACACTCAGCAGAGTTTAATTTAGATTTCCAGTTTCTTTCAGTGGGGATTTGGAGGCCTGACAGTAGGACTATTTTCCATTCTAGTTTTTACTTGTGTATTAAATCTCCTTCTTCTCTGGTTTAAGGCCATTTAGACAAAGTGAGGCAAGAGCTGGGGTTGCATCAGTTCCAAACTCCAAGATTTGCACTTCGTGTTTTTGAAATGTGTGAATGAATCTCTCCCTACTGTTTCCAGTGCAGCCATCCCTTTGTTTGGTGTATGATGACCAAAATTTTCGTCACATTTTATGGATTTTTCCAAATTCCTCTGGTTTTACTATGGAATTTGGGGTCTCTTCTGCCACAGTTATTTGCACTGCCTTTTCAGCTCATTTTATCACATACGGAGTTCCTAATGACATGTAAATCAACTGATGGAGATCCAGTAACCCAAATTATATGTTCCTGGAGCCTTTGAAAATCATCCTGTAAATTTATACCTACCTTCCACAGGTTTTGGAAAGTCTTTGCAAACGATTCTTAGCTCACACTACAACTGGGATTTGCTGTCCACCAAAAGGGGCTTATACTTACTTAGTTAATTCTAAGGGCCATCCGAGGTAATACAGTTGCTGGGTGGCCAGATGGAAAGGGAAGCTAATCAGAAAGAGAGTTCTAACAGTGGAAGGCCACAATGGGAGAAGAGGAATGAGAAGATTAAAGCTTTCAGTTTCAAGTTGTGACTCGAGCAAACCTAAAGTAAAATGACTTTCAGATTTTTCCTTTTTCTCTTCCATAGAAGATATATGGAAGCAACTGGAAATCTATACTATTGTAAACTTCTCAGACCAATCATAAAAGACAGGTCATTGAATATATGGAATTTCATTCTCTTTCTATTCCAGGGAAGATGTCAGACAATAATTCGTTTTTATTACAGGCCCAAATGGTCACTGAAATTCGAAATTAGTGTTGATAAAATTATTCCATTTAGACAGAGCATCACACGTATTTGTTACAAATATATGTAGGAGGCAGGAACCTGGCCTAGAGAAGACATGAACCAGGGTTTGGTCTGAAAGAAAGTCTGACAACAGTCAAGCAGATGAGTCTTTGTCCACCTCACATACTGGACTCCACAACCATACAGTTGTATAATCTCCAATAGCAAACTTGATATGTCTGCATTCTTGGAAGGTGAAAAGTTTGGACTAGAGATGTTTTGCACCTAGGTTTGACACTCAGCAGCCCGCCCCCCACCCCAAATCTCTTTCAAATTCATAACATAGACAGGACAAGACTTCAGAAACTTTGAAAAATTTTTGAAAAGTTTATGACAAAGTTCATCCATTTGATGTCAGTCTGAGTAGTCACCTTACCTTCTGACCATGTAACCCTCAGGGATGGCTCAATGAACTGACTTAGCAGGTCTGTGCTCATCCTCTTTCTTACTAACTTCCTGCTGTTGATTCTCAAAGGAAAGTAACGAACAGATCAGGAATAAAAAGCAATGTTGTTAATAATGTGGGAGATTTGTACAGGAATAAATATGTTCAAGTCTGACCAAATAACCAAAAGATTTCTGAAAGGAAACCTTAAGGAACAGAATACACTGAGTATGTGGTACTTTGATTTAAAAAATTAGGACTAGAATCTGATGTGAGATATATCCTGTCACTGAAGTAAGAGAGACCCCTCAAGCAAGGACATCAGTGATTTGCACTATTTCGAATTGAGAGTTTTGGGTTTTGGCAGTAAGAGAGATACAAATCGGATGTCTCTGAGACTTCTGCATTGTTGAATTATATCAAAATACCAGCAAAAACCCTTTTAACAAACAAACGTTGCATTTAGTACAACTTGTAGCAGGATGGAGATCGTCTCTTTAACAGTCTTACCAATAGCAGTGTCTCAGGCTAAGTGAGAAGTAGAACAACTGAAAGACTTTGGGGTCTGGACTCAAGTAGTTTTAAGGCAGGTTTTTCAAAGTGTGGAACTGATTAGGATTGGGCAAAGTCCACGATGTTGGCATTAAAGATTGCTTGAAACAACTGAGAGTCTTGGTAACTAAACTGTTATTGATAGGCAGGCTGTCTGCCACAGTGAGAATGTTATTTTGTCTTTAATAGATTGATTTCCTGGCATTTTCTGAAGCAAACAGCAAAGTAATTACCTTTTTGCAATCCTACCGCTCCTAGACTAAAGGAAACAACAAAGTTATGTTGACGTGAATGGTCCATAGTTTTATCTAAGTCACGTTCACAAATTACTTCAATTCTCAAAGCCTTTTATCTTAATATGAGAAAAAGACATTTCAAAATTAAAAATTGTAACTAGGTGAAGGAAAATTAGATCAAAATGAAACAACATCAAATGAAATTAAAATAAAAAGTCAGAAATACAAAAAAGATCAATTATAATTGGAGATTTTTTTAAGTCACAATATGTAAATACTACAATGAATATATCAAAATTAATATGCAACAAATGAAATAATCAGCCAGATACATGGACAGAAAGAAAGCCTTCATGCATTTCACAAATTGGTGTCACTTGTAGTACAATAAATATGATAAAATTACAAATCAATAGCAAAAATCCATGACTGTAAAATAAAAATTACCGTTCAATAACTTTTCAATTAAAGAAGGACCAAGAGACAGAGGGAGGGGCAGAGAGGAAAGAAGGGGATGAAAAACAGAGAATAAAATGTGTTATGTACATTTACTAATTCCCCACCAGGAATATAAACGTTAAGTACTGCAAACATATACTAATATAAATAAGCAATAAAATAAGAAAAGAAAAAAATAATTAAAAACTTGATATATTCACAACTGCTTACTAAGGGAGCATTATAGATCAAAATAGACAAACACAGGTAAAGCTGAATTTAGACCAAAACTTGTATTTTTAAAATATGTTCATCAAAGACTAGAAAGGTGAAAAGCAAATGATCTGAGCAGTCAAATATAAAAGTGTGAGTTAGACCAAAAAAAAAAAAAAAAAACTAAAGAAGCAAGAAGGAAGGAAATAACTCAAATCAGAAACCAATAAATTAAAGGAGACAGAAGGGATGTGAGAGAATGCACAGTGCACATACTACTATTATTTGCCATCAAGCACTATAATCATAGAAAACAGAAAACCAATAGGTAAAACAGACAGATATTATTCTGGCTGCGGCCCTGCCACCACACTATCCCTTTAGTTCCACTGACTAAAGAATATGTTTTGGAAAACCCAGTGTTTTAGAAGCACCATTGCAAAAAGGTCTTGCGTTAATCCAGTGATGTACTCACAAACCAGTACAAAGGGGCTTCTCAAGCTCTTACCCCCTAGATATAAAAGAATATTCTAGGGGGTAAGAATGAAAAAACAGTCCTAGCCAACTAACCTTTTAAAACTAGTCTTCGTACACATATAAACTAATGTAGTCCATCATATATGTGTGTGTTTGTGGGTGTGAGTGTGTGTGTATATATACAGTAGTACCTCAGTTCATGAATTTAATTCGTTCCACAATTCTGGAAAAAATGGCCACACTTATGTTTGTCACCTGATGCAGAGTTCATAAACAAAATCAAAACTTTGCTAAATGCTTCTGTTTGCAAACCAAATTGTTGGCAAACAAAAGCGTTCATGAACCAAGTTACCCCTGTGCGTGTGTGTGCATATATATGTATATGGGTGTGTATCCATACATATGTATATATGTACGTGTATATATGTATGTATATATGTATGACTGTGGTATATATATGTATGTTTATATAGGTATGTATATGTATATTATACATATATGTATGTATATGTGTATATATATATATGTATATGTATATTTGCTCAAGTATACCTTTGGCCAGCATTTTCTTTACTCAATAATAATAGTAAGAAGGTACTATGTGTGAGGGGAAAATTTAATATGTGCAGACTGTGCTATTCAAACAATACAGTAGTTAATACATTTTGAGTTTGTTGATTTTGCAATCTTCACACAATGCTAGTCCTTGTGGGTGTCGGCAATGCTTGAGTTTCTCAGTTTTGGTTGCCTCTGAGGACCTTGATATTCAATCCTTACACTGGACCAGCTACCCAGAATTCTGATGCTACAGGCCAGTACTTGTGTTTTTGAAAACATCTTCTGTCTTTGCAAGTGCAAAGAATCACTGCACCCCAGCAAATTTGCAAGAAAACTCCAAGTTCTATGTAAATCTCATCCCAGTCTACCCTTAGATCTTCTTTATCTATTGCTTAATCAATATACGTTATCAGGATAACAGAAGATTAACACATTGAAAAGTGTGGCGATTCCAGAGCTTCAGAAAGCTATGATGCACTGACTGGCAGGGAGGAGATTTATAAAGACAGTAATAAAGTTCAAACTTGGCACAGTAAATCAATCCCACAGATGCAGGCAATGTAGATATGACTGAATAGCAGTACAGATGAAAAACTCTTGAACAATTTAGTTGATTTCAAAAGAACTTTTTGTCACTGGGGTGTTGGCTAGCAGCCGGGCTGGAGATCTTGGAAGACCAGCTCTGCCACCTGGATGATCCAATCATAGGAACAAGGAAAGGAGTTTATTCTGTGTGATCTCACTGGGAAGAAACAGAAAGACTACACTCCCAAGTCCCGTGTTCAGGATACCAAGAACAGTCGCGGGATTATGTAGCAGAAGAACTACCAGCAGGGAGCAAGAGGAATACGTAGCCAAGCAGTTTTGCTCAAACGGAGTCTGGCTGATCACTAGTCTGGTTCTACAGAACCTGCCACCACCTAGCACTGGTCCTTCAGTCATCAGCAAAATTAAAACTGAAGCAATCAGCATGAATCCACGGAAAGAGCTTTAAATGGAAATTAAGAGAAAATGAAGGGGGCACAGGTGTGACAAAGATCAAGCTGGTCCCTTAACAAAAGACCAGAAGAGAAAATACGAAACAGAACTCGAGTTAAGGAACTCAAAGAAGCACAGATCTGACTAAGATCAGACCGGCTGAGTAACAATGAAGAGACACCAGCTTTATGTGGTAGGCTGAGGTCAGGTTGATTATCTCAGTTTTGGTCTCTTAGCTTTGGAGGAATCTTTGTGGTTGAGGGCCAACTTCATTTTTCATTCCATTCCTATGAGATAACTGTTCTTGCTTGGTGGTGTCGAGTGATAATCTCCAGTCCTTTTTTTTTTTTTTTTTTTTTTTTGGTGCCAGGGATCGAACTCAGGGCCTTGTACTTGCTAGGCAAGCACTCTACCACTTGAGCTAAATCCCCAACCCTGCTCTTCAATCTTAATTCTCATCATGGGATAACTGTTCTTGGGGGGTGGCGCTCTTCAGGTCCTACCTGAGGTGACTGTTCTCATTTGGGACCATCACTGGTTTGTCTCACAGGGTGATCTGCCTGCAAGGCTGGCTGTTCCTACAATTTGAGATAAGTTGGGGATAAAAACACAACTGAGAGAAAGAATAGGCTCTAGGAGCAAAATAGAGTCACTCAGGACAATGACCGAGTTCCCCTTCTAGTCCCCAATTTTAAAGGAGCCCTTGGGACAGTCTGAGCCAAGATCTATTTTCTGGTTGCCAGAAAATAAACTTGATCCAAGGCTTTGTAAACAAGCATGTACTGTCTGGGCAAGGAATATCCTTTTCTGCAAGCCTACTGGGATACCTGAAGTACCAAACCATGTTCTGAGCAGCACACTCTGTGAATACAAACTTACAGTATGACTGAAGAGGGAAATTGATCAGTCATGTGGGAAGAAAAGAGAGGAAGGCTCACGTAGGGAGAAGGTGACAAAATACAGCATTCAAAAAATCTGAGGAACTTACAAATGTAAACTAGATTAGATTTACCATATAAAACTCTGGAAGTTAAAAGCAATAGATAGATGGAAGGAAATCCTCAGAAAACAGAATGCAGGGCACACCGTGTTCAGAGTGTTCTATTTTGCAGGTACAGTATTTAAGCCTGCAGGTAAAGGAAGCCCTTAAGATTTGAATCAGACAAGAAACTCTTGCCCATCTAAGAATTTATGCACTTATAAGATCAACGTATTTAAAGTAGCCTAGAAGTAAAAATAAGTCTTCTCATGTTCTGGGAGTTACCGCAGCTCCTCAGGCGGATTTATGCAACCGGCCCAGCCTTCGCCACTGGAAAGCCAATGCCACCAACACCAGGACACGGGCCCCACATGCTTTTCCAGCGGGAAACGTGGCCACTTTTCTGCACATGTCAAGTCCTTCCTAGAATACGCTAACACGTGTCCTTCTTTACTTTCTGATTTCTCTTCTAAAACCAACTTCTTCCAGAAATTGATGGCCTTGTCTCTACTGTCCAGTAAAATTCTGGCCCTTCTTTCCATCTGCCAGAAGTTTAGGGTTTCAAAGAGTTCATTAGCATCTATCCCACCAGGATGCGGTGCTTTCTGAGAAGTCCTGTAGTTCTTGCTTCACCAAGCAACCTCAAGTTACCCAGAGGAGGAGAAGAGGGGACTTTGCTTATGCCAAGGTCCGGGGAAGGTCTCCGACAGAGTGATGACTTTCTCTTAAAAACTGCAGAGCTCTCGGGCAGTGTCCAGACTTCGGCTGGGCGCTGAGGGCGAGGTGCATCTAAACAAGACAGCGGCCCGAGGGTTGCGCAGGACAAAGGGTCGGCTGCCTCCTTCCGAGCCACTGTACCTACTTTCTCTCCGCTCCCACTCTGCCAGCGAGGGCGCGTCGTCCCTAAACGGGTCCCGGTCTCCCGCCCCAGACTGAACTTGCACGTCCGGCCGCCCACTTAGGGAGGGTAAAGATCGGGAAGGAGAAGGGAGGTGGGGCTGCAGGGGAGGTGGAGGGAGCCAGCTTCCGAGGGAAAGTGAGAGGGGAGGGCAGCCCGGCCGCTTTCTCTCACATAAGCGCAGGCAGAGGGCGCGTCAGTCATGCCCTGCCCCTGCGCCCGCCGCCGCCGCCGCCGCTCGCCCGGCGCGCACTGGAGGCCCCCGCGCCGCGCCCGGCGCCCGCCGCCCGCCGCCGCCCCCCGCGCCGCCGCCGCCGCGCCCGGCTCCTTCCACTCCGCGGGAGGCGCGGGAGCAGGGACGCGGGCTCCGGCGGCTCCCGAGCAGCGGACCGGTGCGGGGCTTCTGGGCTCCCCCGACCCCGCCCCGCTCGTTCCCAAAGGCAGAAACAAAACCGCTGCACCTCGCCGGCTTCCACGGAGGGGAGCTCGGATGTCCGGTTTCCTGTGAGCCTCTTACCTGCGGCTCCTCGCGCTTCCCCGGCCGGCGGGAGAGCGACTCGAGCAGGCGGGAAGGCGGCGTCGCAGACCCGCCCCCCGGCCCCCGCCCCGCCGGCGCGCCCGGGGTCCCCGCGAGCAGAGCCGGGCGAGGCACGCGCCGGGGACCTCGGCCTCGAGGGGCGCCCGCGCCCGCGCCCTGCCCCCGCCAGCGGACCGGCCTCCCCGCTCCCGGCCCTTCCACCATGCACTTGCTGGGCGGCTTCTCTCTGGCGTGTTCGCTGCTCGCCGCCGCGCTGCTCCCCGGACCGCGCCAGGCGCCCGCCGCCGCCGCCGCCTTCGAGTCCGGACTCGGCTTCTCGGACGCGGAGCCGGCCGGGGGCGAGGTCAAGGTAGGTGCGGGGCGCGCCGGATCGGGCCGGGCCGGGGCAGCGCGGGGCAGCGCGGGGCTGCGCGGGGCTGCGCGGGGGAGGAGCGCGCGCTGCGGCCGCCCTGGGCCGCAGACACCCAGACCGGAGCGGTTCCTCGGAGAAAAGTTTTTCTTCTTTCACATGGAAAGTTGCTTCTCGAGGGGAAAGCCCGCTGCAGGAGGGGAGCGCCCGGGGCTGTCTGGTGATAGAGGTCACAGCCCAGTCCGGAGAGGTCTCCGCCGCTGTTCCGAGGGGTCTTGAACCCTGCCGGTTGGCACCTCTCCCGAGAGCATTTCGTTCTGGTCAGAAATGCTGCTTTCCTCCTCAGGCTGACTCCTGGGACTGCAAACCGTCTCTGGAGCCAGGCGGCCAGGCGACCCAGAGACTTATTTTTTTAGTGTTCACTACCTGCTCAGCACCCGGCGCTGTGCATGATAATAATAATAATAATAATAATAATAATAATAATAATAATAATAATAATAATAATAATAATAATAATAATAAAATGTGTATGGGCTTGAGGGTTTAATACTTCAGAGTTCACTTGAAACTGCTCAAACTTGAGATGTAACCGCAGGTTAGAGTTGTTTAGGTCATTCATAATCAAGAAAGATTTTTGTTTCAACTTTATGGAAACACATTTCCAAAAGTTGATGAGATAATACCAATTAAGGTGTCTTTCTTGTTTATGTTGTTTTAAAATAAAAAATGTTTCATCCTTTGCCTAAAACTGTTGGTGGTCATTTTGAGGGTATTACGGTTTTCAAAAGGGAATTATAAGAAACGTTTGTGTCTGCTTCCTACTGGGAGCTTCTAGGGAGTGTGCATTGACATAAAATCTCATACCTGACATGTCAGTAGAGTGTGCTTCATAGAGTTCTTAAACCCCTGAAGAAGTTATATTCGACTTACTATGGGGCACCCCACTTCAGACCATTGCAAAGATGGGAGTTCCCGCTGAAGGTACACTGTACTGGTTCATTTCAGCGTGGAGCAAGTGAAGTACTGGTGGGTGTTGGTCTCGACTTTCAATTGACTTTATTGGTGAACGCATACAGTCTTGAATATGTAGAAATTAAATTGCCTTTCCGTTACATTTTGAGATACATTTTAAGAACCGAGAAGGCTAATTTAAAAATTAAACTACCTTCATATTTAAATTTTGTGAAAATTTTTAAAAAATTAATTTGTAACTCAATATATGGGTCAAGAAAAGTAACTGAGTAAAAATGATATATATTCAGCTGCAAAATTCATTGTGTGATTTGCGAAATAATTTTCTACACAAATTCTTCACTATAACTGTAATGATGAGAATATTTTTCTGTCCTGAAATACCACAGACATGTAGCATTGGACCCACTGATACTTCTTGTAATTTGAGTCCTTGAATTTTGTCATACCTGTTCAAGTACTGTTACTTTAAAGTCAAACTAGTATGACTTAGTAAAGTAACACCTCTCTGTTGCCTGTAGTAACTTGCTTTGTTTACAAGAAAGTAGAGAGCCTCAAGTAAAGAGAAACATTTCTTGATAAGTCACTCTTATTTCTGTGTAAGAGTCGCTGTCTGCTGAGTCAGTGTGTGTGTGTGTGTTATGTAATGGATAGACCTGGAATTGGTACTAAAGCAAGTTTATTTATTTTGAATGTTCGAAATTGTTTTCGTTGGGGATATAATCAAATTTTCCCTTTGCTATAAATATCTCTGCATTTCTGTTTGCAAGTGTTGCTTTTCATATTTTTTAGATTGTATGTGTTGAACATGAATTGATAGTCTGTATGTGATATGGGTTCCCTTCCTACAGGATAAAACATTGTTTTAAATTTCTGAGTTTTGTAGACTGCTACACAGTGTGTTATCGGTGCACTCTACTGTTCCCCAAAGGTTAAACAGAACTTTGACGGGCTCTTTAATGCTTCAGTAAAACCACTATGTCCTTGCTGTGAAACCACTATATCCTTGCTGTGAAACTTGGCGTACACTTGATCCAAAGGCTGATCCAAAGACTCCATGTCTCTCCCTAGTGGCCTGTACAAGCACATCATTTTGATGTGAACACTATTGAACTGTGGAGGAACCAATTGTTAATGTTCCATGAACAATATAAGCCCCAAGAAGATATTTCAGAAGGGAATAGAAGATGCTAAATATTCATAATCCCAATAGATGAAAATTTTTGGTAATTACCACTTTGATAATATTATTTAAACACATTTAACAAACACAGGCAGCTGTGAGCCAAGGTGAGCCATCCAGTCCTTTCTGTGGCCTCCAAACCCATATAAAAGGTCGGAGGTAAAATCCAAAGAAATCAAGATCTTCTTGTTCCTTGACTTACGTTTGCATTTTAATGAGAGGTCCTAAAATGTTTCTCTAAAAGATATTTAGTGCAAACGAATCAATGTCAAAAACGTATGGCAGACAAAAGTAAAGTTATCTGGATACCACAGGGAAAAAGAAGAGTTATTTCAATTGCTGTCAATCTAGAGAAAACTGCAAAACCTAGAAAAAGAAGGTAGAAGCTAGATTGCTAAATCTAGTAATTTCAATATGAGTTTAAGTAGAGTTCATTGTGGTTGGTGGAGTTGAGAAGTTTAATTTTAAGAGAGAAATTGGTTTATGATTAATAAAAGGAAAAAATTATTTCATATGAAATACATTTATGGAACATTCATCCCAAAAAGTGGGTTATACTGGGAATGTAAATATCTAGGTCTGTATATATTTTTGCTTATAGTAGGCCAGATTTTCTTTCTCTCTTTCCTCATAATTCTGTATAATTTGCTATTTTCTACTTCTTTCATGCTTTTGTTTACTGTTTCATCTTAATCAGTGGTGGTATTTCTCAGAATACCATCTGTGTACCAATTGCATCAAAATTCCCTAGAAGTCTTTAGTTTTAAAACTTTTTTCCTAACCTGATACCCAAATCTGTGGTCTTAGGTCTAGAAAAACACATTTAAACGGATCTCTTAAGTCATTCTCATGCACAATGAAAATATTAGATGCAATGATGAATGACAAGTACTGGTTTTATCATTTTCATTCTGTAACTATTGAGTCTGCAATGCAGTCTGTTAGGTGTGGAGCATCTTTAAAAGTATATGTCTCCTTTCAAGGTGTTTAAAACTCAACTGAAAAAAAGTAAAGGCTTAGGAACAAAAACAGTATGAGAGATCATTGCTCCATTGTTAGGAAATCAGTCCAAAGCATTGTCTGTGTTCTGACATTTGAGTGAGACACATGGTAGTGTGGCTCACTGATCTAGGAAGCAGAGCTTCAGTTGTAACTTGGATGTGAATCTAACAGATGAATTCATCAAAACCAGAAGTGCACTTTGTCTCTTGGAAGGGATAAGAAGACGAGAAAGCAAGTAGAACAGTTTGACTGGAGCCAAAGGTTATGTAGGGTAACAATGAAGACTATTAAGTAAGAATAAGTTTAGAGAGATAGTTAAAATTGTCCTGATTGTATAGCCTGAATCAGTGTAAAGAGTTTAAACCTCATGCGGTGGGTGTGGAGGTTTATCCATGATTGGAGCAGTGGAATAAAATAAGTAGTAAGAAGACTATTGGAATTATTAATGGGAATGATTAGAAGTCAGTAAGGAGGACTTACCGGAGGGATGGTCCAGCTAAGAAACAACAGAAATAATCTAGATGGGAAGTGATGAATAGTTCTAGCAGAGTGGTGACGGGGTATAGACAAGGAGCTGGTACACAGTAACAGCCCATGGATCTGGTGATGAGTTAATGTGAGAATTAAGGACATGGGAGAAATCAAGCCTGGCTTCACTGTTTTAATAGTAGGAAAATGTTCTTTTTGTAGGATTAGGGCGTTTCAGAGAAGCAGCTGGTATTCATGGACAGAGAGTGGATGATGACAGCATCATTCCTTATGTCACCCTAAGATTTTACTAGGCATAAAATGGTGTTGGAGAATCAAACTAAACCTTAACAATTTACAGCATATTGAAGGGAAATAATTGCCTAGGGTCAACAGGACTTAAACTGTATAACACAGTTGCAATATGTGAGCTTTTGATATGTGTCACTGCAATCACGCTGGGAAAACTAAAGATATGCATGTCTTATTATCCTGAACTAAAACTGAAAAGGTAAACTTTATTCAAGCAAAACAGGTGGTAAATGTGGCTATAAATTTTAGTCATTTAGTTTGAGACTTGTCTGTTCTTTGTGTTGTAGTATCCACATTGCTTGCTAGGAACCCATCCTCCACCAGTCTTTAGAGAGGACTGTCAAGATTAGGGAAGTGGGAAATATCTGTGGAACACTTGTCAGTTCACCCTCCATCACTTTGTGTTAGATGCTTAATGTCTGACATCCTAGAAGCCCTCTTCCGAAGAGGACAAAGGATTGTACAACCAAAACACTGGATCCTGTGCTCTTTCTCCAAGTCTCTGACTCTTTATTGACAAACCTACAGCCATTAGGTTTACAGTTGTCCTCAGAGTACGCAATTCAGCATTTTTGTCAACTTCCTTTGAGGTTTCTAACATTGTACTGAGTGGTGATGCTGGCCAACATGCTTTTGCACAGAAGAGCTCAGCTACCTTCCATTTTGGTTTCCAATTTTTATATTTCCTTTTATGGACTATGAATTCCTGATTCATAGCTCTTTTTGTGGGAGAGCCAGTTTCAACATTACCTTAGGAAGCACTTATTTCTGATCTCAGTAGCATACGTTTAAGACCAGTGAGTCTCTCAGAATGTGCTTCATCGATCTGAGTAGAGTGGTTGGTGGTGAATTGGAATCTTTATTTCCAGATTTCCAGTTCTGGGCTTGTGAGAGAGAGAGAGAGAGAGAGAGAGAGAGAGATTGAGAGAGAGAGTGAGAGAGAGAGAGGGAGAGAGAGGGAGGTCTGGTCTCCTTGTTTTCCCACAGGTCCAAGCTAGAAGCTTTTCTCAACAGTCCCTGGGGTTTATGGGATACAGGAGTGGCTCCTACACCACAGCATTGCTCTTGCCTTTGACGGCCCGCCCTGAGGAGTTTAATCGTGATCTGCCACATCCTAAGCACCTGTGTGTGCTATGTGCTTTGTTAGCCTTTGCAACTTAATTTTATTTTGTTTTTCACTTCACTTCCCTGGTAAGATGGATACATTTCATTAGGGTGATAAACTTAGGATTCATTGACTTAACCAAGACCAAATCATAGGATTTCACATTTTGCACTTTTTTCTTTTTTTGTAACTTTTGCAGCAAATATTTTAGAAAGTGTTGGCAATAGGTTTGGGCTTTTGAGTGTGTAAAAGACAGATGATCCATTTTCTCTTTAGCATCAATGCTACTTTTCGTCTGTACATCACAACAATGTGCAAGAAGGCAGAGAAAAGAGTATTACTCTGTAGTTAGGGCCACTTTGTTAGGTTTATTTAGGTCCTACTTCCCCATAATGAGACAATCTGAAATGAAAGTGGAGTTTTTCCCAGGCCTTTACCATAAGCTTCCCTTTTGATATATTAAAATCTATAGATACATTAAAAGAAGAACAGCTCTATTTTTGTTGTTTTTGTCCACAATGCTTCTTGTTATTCTTGTTCTTTTTGTTCTTCTTGTTCTCGCTCTTGTTCTTCTTTTTCTTCTTCTTGTTCTTGTTCTTGTTTTTCTTCTTGTACTTGTTCTTCTTCTTGTTCTTGTTTTTCTTGTTCGTCTTCTTCTTCATCGTTGTCGTCTTCTTCATCTTCTTCATCTTCTTCATCTTCTTCTTCATCTTCTCTTCTTCTTCTTCTTCTTAGAGGACCCAACAAGAGTTCCTGACAGTTACTAAGCAGCTTTTCTGAGTTGCGCTAACATGACTTTGGTGAAAGATGATGGATTTTACCTGGGCCCTCTGAACTTTCACAAATACGTGGTTTCAGAAAGAACTAACTTTATTTGGCAAAGACATTATACCTCCTCCAGCTTCTGGGTATTCATTATTTATCTTTTACCACTTGATTATTCCTGGCAGATGTGTATTCTGTAGCTACCTACATGAGCCTAGCTTTTGTTACAAAATTACAAGTTCTTATTTGTGGAGTAAGGCAGCATTGACTTTTCAAGTTAGAAAATAACCAGATGTAGTGGAGAATTTTAAACAAGGGAAATTAATGAGACTGATTTATAATGTAATTCTGTAATTCACCATAAATAGTCTAGGTTTGTCCGTGTAATTGTTTCTTTTAAAATTTACTTGTGTAAATTGTTTGGGTGGTTCCTACCCTAAATTTATTTATTTGTTTTCCAGAATTCATAATTTCAAAAAGCAGAAATGATGCTGACTTCATAACAGAGTCAAATACTTAGAATACCTTTTACTGATGGATTTATACTGTTCCCTGCGGTGATAATACTCAAGAGACTTTCAAGGTTAGAAGGGAGCCAGACTTTTTTTGTGCTTTTGCAATTATGAAATCAAAAGCTCATTTTCATAAATTATTTGATGTTATATCCTTCATGTGAACTGACACACAGCTACATATACTCATTATTTAGCCTCTAAGTTCAAGTATTTTCAAATGTCATTGAAGAAATAGCAATGTATTTATTTATGAGATGTTGCCAGAGCTCCTGCTTGTTGAGAGGTAAAGATAAAATTGTACACACGTTAGGTTTTCTGAAAACTTCTGACCTCTGAGGTGCAGGCAGTCGGGAAGCTTTAGGTAAGGAATTGGAATATAAGACTAGTCTTTTCCAAAGGCCTTCTGCAGCTGTCTGCCTTAGCAGAGACAGAGAAAAAAACATTAAAAACCTTAAAAAGGAGACTGTATAGATGCTTCTGACACCACTTTACCCAGTAGTACTAGGTTGATGTACTTTCTAATCCAAATTCTCATATTTAAATCTACTTCAATTCAGGGTTATTTTAAATCACTCCTCATTAGTGGCAACTTCAATTCTAAGCAGGAATAACAGTGCAATTAGTGATGTAAAATGTGGAGTTATTCTTTTCTACTGCAAGCTTGTAATTTTTTGAGAAACACTCAATTTACTCATTAAAAATACCAGAAATTAGTTAAACTATAAATGCAGGCAACATAAAAGATTTTTGTAAGAGAGTCTCATGACTCTTCCACCACTTGTTGGGTAGGTTTGTGTGTACTGCATGGGCAGATGTGGGAGGAGTGGGGTGATACCAGATCAAATGTGGAAAACCCATGGATGCTATTATAGAAATGAGGGGAAGGAGGAATATCTTGGATATTGAAGATTGACAGTGGGGTACAGAGGTAACAATGGTCAGGGGTGTGTGGGGAACCTTTGACTGAAGGATCAAGAGTGTTTGTTTGTTCTTATTTTTCAGCACTGAGAATTGAACCCAGAGTTTCACAGTGACTTAAATCCTTAGCCCTTTTTGAAAAAAAGGTTTCAGCCTTGCTAAATCACTGAATTGCACAAGTTGAACTTGAACTTGGGATCTTCCTGCCTCAAACTTCTACCATGGTGCTCAGAGTCAAGAGTACTATGGGCACAAAAAGGAACATTGTGAAAAGTGAGAAGCCAAAGAACAAATATGAGCTTGGGTCAAAAGCACCAGGAGGTACTACAGATTCTTGAGTGATATACTGAAAGTGAGGTCTTAAGACGTGTAATTAGAAAAAAAAAGAAGTCTAATCTGCACAAAAGTGTCTAAAAGCTGGCCAGAAACTTCTCAGAAACCATTTTTAACCGCAGAGTTTCTTGGGGTCTGGCAATGACTGCCTTTCTGATTCCATGGTCACCCCTGCGTGGTGTTCGAAGTCCTCTGTATGCTCTTGATTTCTGATGATGACAGTGGTGATTACTTTTGATTCACACAATCACCCATTACTGTGTGATCTGGATACATTTACACAACATATTAATAGCAGATAACCTTGCTATTAGGGCTTACATTCCAAACAAAGCAAGCAGTGTAAACAGTCATGCTTAGACACACGCTGTCTCCATGTCTCTGTCTGTCTCTATTTCCCTCCCCCACCCTGTTATAGTTCTTTAAATTGGCAACTTTCAATTGTGTATTTTTTCTTTCCTAGCTAAGTATTTTTATTTTTTCATTATTTTATTTTTTTTGTTTTGTTTTGTTTTGTTTTTCCGGTGCTGGGGATTGAACTCAGGCCCTTGTGCTTGCCAGGCAAGCACTCTAATCACTGAGCTAAATCCCCAGACCCTAGCTAAGTATTTTAGACAGCTCATTGAAACAACATCAAAGAAGAATCAGAAGTCTGCAGGATTGAATTATTCACACTTATTTGCAGGTCAACTGGCAATTAAAAAAGAGAGGAAAGAGATAACTGTAGTGTCTTAGAAATTCCTTCTTTTAAAAATCTGCTTAAAAATATTCCTGTGAACCATAAGTTTAGAAAGGCAAGGTGGGAAATAAACTAAGTAAATAGTATAGATAGTTTATGACTGCTGTTATAAAACTTTTAATGTCGAAATACATACTCAAACTTAAAGGCACCTATTAGAAAGTGGAGATACTGAAAGAAATAGTCAGATGTGCACTTTCCTGTGATTAGCAATGCTAAAGTGTTCAAAAGGAAGGCTGCTCCATGAGCTCAGTATCAGCACTTGCCTTGCTTGGACAGGTGGGGAGGAAATGGATATTGGGGTAGATCAGAAAGATATGGGTTGTGATTTCATACTTGTAAGGGTTTTCATTAGGCACTCATTGTGTAATTTATCATCTCCAGTTGGGTCTCCAAATTATCATTTTCTCTTCCTTTTATGCAGTAGTAAAGCAAGCTCCTGTGAGTAGTGAAGCCAAGAATCAAAGCAAGTCTTTTTTCTGACTGCAGAACTTAGGCACCTTGCTTTACACTTGCTACAATAGTACCTGGGACTTACTCTCAGTATTTCTGCTTATTTCAGTCACAGAACTGTCACTTGCCTCAATGACATAACTGTTTCATGGAGAGGCAATGTAGTGGGTAAGAATGCAGGCTCTGTAATATTGTTTATATTTATACCCTGGCTATGTAAATTCATATCTTACCAGTGCCACTTATTACCTGTGTGATTATGCACAAGTTGCTTTCCTTCTTTGTATTTGTTTGTATGTAAGTCAAGAAGTAATTAATGCCTACTTCAAAAGGCTTTATTGAGGATTAAAAAGAACGGGTGTGTATAAAGCCCCTAGAACTGTAGTTTACACATAGTTTGATTTCCATAAATTTTTGTTACAATTTTTTCATGGTTTAGAAAAAAATCATAAGCATGTATTATGTCCCAGGCACATGAAGTGATTCTATAGTACCTTGTAAAACTAATTTATTATGTATTTTTATTATAGCTTACTGACAATTTTTCTTATTTCTAAAACTATGATAGAAGAATGTAATATTGGTGTTCGATTTTGAGATGGTTGATAGTTCTGCTGATAATCCATTTCCCTGTTTATGGTGGGAGGGGTCTGAGTTTATACCTGTCCTGGAAGATGACAGTCCTGGCTATAGACACCAAACCAAGAAATACAGGATGATGGGCATCGCTTAAAGTGTTTCAGAGATAAGAAATTTTGGTAAAAGAACTTTGGTACTGGATTTTTATAATGCCATGTAATTTCGTGTGCACTGATCCTGAGTACACTTGAAATTTAAACATTTTCAAGTTTATAATGTCTATTTAATGAAACATGCTCATGTTGCTACTTCAGTGTATCAATGTCAGATCTTCACAAAGGAGATATATATTCTAAATTTACAGTGAGATCATCGAAGAATATATGAAATATGAAAAATAGATTTTCACTGAAGAAAGTGCAATCTCTTTTGTTTTGTTTTGTTTTTTGGTCCTGGGAATTGAACTGCGAACCAAACCAGGGTTTCACTCATGCTAGACAACACTTTCTACTTCTCACCTAGGTGTATGACCACCCACAAAGAAAATTTAGTGATAGAAAGTTATATGCAGGAGTTAAACTCATGTGAATTTGTTTCAGAAGATGTAATTGTTCTGCTCCTTGAGGACCCTTTTACTGAATGCCAAGTAGCAAAGCATGTACTCTGTTTCATTGCTGAGATGAATCATGGGGTAGAGACATTCTTTCTCTGAGTCTAAGTCTGGTTTCCTTGAGTATTTCCTTGAGTATTCTAATTTACTCAGACTAAATTGATTTCACTTGATTATTCCATTTGCCCGTCAGTCAGTGTTACGAATTGCATGGGCTGTATGTGTTGAACACTTCATAGAACCAGGGATGGAAAGCATGTGAGCAGACAAGAAAAAGTAATTAAAAAGATGTGGTGTATACAGGTCCCACCTTTTGAAGAGATGACAACATACTCTTTTATTCAACAACATCTCGAATGTCCAGTATTCACATCCTTAGAATTGTAGTACATTTATTAGTTGGAGTGTTTTAGGAGCTTAGGACCAGATACCATGTTTCTATACAGAGAATTTTTTTTTTCACAGAATCAGACACTCAAGGCAAGATGTGAATGAATAAACACTTAGATAATACTATCCTGTCCATTCACATGTACATCTGTTTTTAAAGGTGATCTTCATGTTTTAAGATTAAAACGGTGTATATGTAAATAATGTGAAACTTTATCTTGAGATGTTGTATTTCCACAGTTTGTAGTATTCAGATTTAAATTTTTTTGTAAAATAATTTTCTTCACTGTAATTTTCCATTTTCATACTGAATTTTCTTTTTCAGCATTTAAGTGCTGTGCTTTTTTGAGAGGTCAGAAATAGGATTAAAATAACATTGCTTATTTAATATTATTTTATATGTAGAGGAAATATTCATGAAATTGGTAGTGCTTTTGGTTCCAAAATGCTAAGACACTGGAAAAAGTTGAAACATAGAATGCTATGTGTGAGTGTGTGCCACTAAGGGCAGGAATACTCCCTGTTGGAAGTCAGCAGGGAGTATGGGAAGCTGACTGCTTATCTACCTTCTCTGACAAGTAGTCCTTAAAAGGGTTTAATGCGCTTTCTGAAATGGCAAACATAATTACCTTTCTTAAAAAGATACGTTGGTAACAGCCTTATTGACCTTTCACCAAAAAAATATTTCTCTCTCTCTTTTCTTTGTTTATACTTTAATCAAGTCTCTTCTCCTAACCCATATGCCTTCTCCCTTGAGGAAGGATGAATAAATTTGACAAATCAAATCAAAGTGAAATCTTAAAGAAAATAGTCCTGATTTTCTTTTAATTAGAGTGACCTCACAGCTGCCATGAATCCTGTGATTGAATTCCTATAATCTGTAGAAAGAATTGCAAGGTCCACTCCCTCAGAGTTTTTTGGAATTAGTCAGTTAATATCAAATACCAGATGTGGGGCTTTTGTAAACCACAATGGTTTACTTTACTACAGCATCACTGCCTACATGAAATACTTTTAATTCCTTCTCTTTGTTTGCATCTGTTGTGTGTATTTAGTTACTTTGTCCTTTTTAAAGTCCTCTTCCAAGTTTATGTTTTGAAAATTAGAACACTTATTTAGATTCATGTTTGCTTATGGGTCACAACATTAATGACATCCCTAAAAAACAAAACAATCTTTTTGTCTTAATGCCAAATTTCAGTTTTGAGATGGTAATGATTCATTGTTTGTTCTCTTCGGCTCTCCTCCTTTCTTTTAATTTTGATGTTTATCCATGCCAAATTAGGATCTAATCAAGGCCAAAATTATTCATGAGTCATGACCATCACACTTAAAATTGGATAATTTGAAGATGCTTTAGATACACAGATTAACCACGTAATGATGTTATAAATTTTAATGCCAGATTTCCCCCCTCTTAACATCCGTAGCAATAAGGCAAGAAAAACACATCTCGTGTCATGTCTGCATAAGCACAGTGTAGTCATTATACTACCGGGATGTAACATACCGTGGCACCTAGTGAAGTGAACATAAAATATTTCAAACTGGTATTACTCTTTGGTGTCATCCTTGTTTGACAACTCAGGACTCTTCTACAGTCTCAAACTTGAGATAATGTTTGTGTCACTGCTTTAAGTAATACTAGGAGGACAGTGATGATTTGGCTCTTAAGCGTCCCTCATAGCCATATGCTATAGACTTAGTTTCAAGCTTGTAGCACTGCTGAGAATTGATGGAACCTTTAAGATGCGTGGTCCAGAGGGGAGAAGTTAGGTTATGGGAGGCATGCCCTTGTGGGAGATACTGGGATGCTAACTCTTTCTATTTCTCTCTCTCTCTCTCTCTCTCTCTCTCTCTCTCTCTCTCTCTCTCTCTCTCTCTCTCTCTGCTTCCTGGTCACCATGAGGTGAGCAGCTTTGTTCCCCACCATACTGTGCTTCCTACCATAATGTGCTGCCTTGTCACATGCTCCTGTCAGTGGGGCCATGCCTCTGAAACCTTGAGTCAAAATAAGTCTTTTCTCCTTGTAAATTAATTATCTCAGGTATTTTGTCACAGAAAAAAAAGCTGACTAACAAAGGACACAGAGGACACCGAAGCTTCTTTTAGCAGACAATGTCTGAAGGTCAATTTTGGCTCTTGTTTTCCGTTTTGAGAAATTATGAAAGCTATGCTTGATGTTGGTTTTAACTTTATTACACTCCTGTAAATGTCTGTCACATGGTGGGAGTGTTGAAAGATGTATGACTGATTTATCTCAGGTAAGAGCTCTAACTATCATAGGGTAGGATGCAGATTTCTCCCTCCCAGATTTGCCTTAGACTACTATAAATTTTACATAATTACATAAATATAATTTAATTTTCCACTCAAAATTAAACTGATGATTTATGTTAAGATATTATATACTAAAAGAAAATCTGTGGTGTTGAGATAAACTATGTATTGTACCATGTGCACTCTTTGTTAGACATAACTATTAAATACTTAGTGACTGGGATAAATATGTTTTAATAGATACCACTGGGAAATGCCAAGCAGTTAGTAGCTATTAATCTGAAGCTTAACAAGTTCCAGTTAAAGATGTATATATTTAAAACCTTCAATAAAAGGTTTTAAATACATTTTAATAAAATTTAACCAAAATGCATTAAAATGGATTTTAATATATGTGAATATGGGTTTCATTTTAACTTAATGGCATGCATATCATTATGTAGGACATTGGAATATTGTTTTGTCCATATTTAAGTTCATACTTTGTTATTAAAACATCGGACATGTTATGCTATTTTTATAAATTACGTCTTTTTTCTTTTTATATCATCTTATATGGCATAGAGTTTTTCACTTAAATATTTTTCAAAGCTTTCAAACTTTTTTGTTGTTGTTGTTGCTGGGGATCGAACGCGGGCCCTTGTGCTTGCAAGGCAAGCACTTTAACCACTGAGCTAATTCCCCAGCCCTCAAACTATTTTAAATAATAACAAAATAATATTCGTCCCTGCCAGGAATTATTCATTGTTTATACCACCTTGCAATACAATGTGTATATGTCATCTTACAAAGCACATCACAATTTATATTGAGATAAATTTTGTTAAATTTAAATTTGAACTTAAATTCTTTTGGAAAATCAGACTCCATTAACTCTTTTGTCTTTTCATCTCCAGTTACTCATTTTCCCACTATTTTGATTTATACATGATCCTTTTCTATTAAAGTGGCTTTGATTTTAGTGCAATATTAGATGGTGTTATGACTTGAAATTTTAGTACATACAGTAATACCTTGGTTCATAAATGCTTCTGTTTGCAAACAATTCAGTTTGCAAACCAAAGTGGTTGGCAAAATTTTGCTTCCATTCAGACTCTGCATCATGTAATAAACACAACCACGGCCATCTTCCCCACACAAGCGCAAACGTAGCCATCTTCCCCAAAATCATAAAACAAGTTAAGTTCTTCAACTGAGGTACCACCGTATACTACATCAGTTTAGAAGTATATAATAGATACAGAGTCTACCAAAAACATGTACACACTTCAGGAAAAGAAAAACTTGCGTAAATATTTTAATACTAAATTTATTGACACATTGTGAGATTAATACAAGTTACCTTTGGTCTCTACAGTTACAAGTGGTGCTCAAAGTGGTGGCCATTAGCTTTCAGACATTTATGAGTACAGCAAACTGCTCTTAAACTTGGTCATTAAGATTGCTGCACATGCATTTCTTCTCCAAAGGCCAGCAGTGTAGTGGGTTTTCTAAAACATACAACATCCTCTAGGGGCCCCCATGTGAGGGTAATACCATCCGTTGAAAAAACATCATGCTATTTTTCTTTTTCTGAAGTGTGTATACATTTTTGCCCACATGTATATATACACACACAAATAATACATAATATACATATGTGTGTAATGTTTTATGCATGCAGTGTATAAAGAACCAGAAACATTTTCTATTCTGGCATGCATAATACTTTTGGTGGGTGGTGTATCAGTTGGGGTTCACTAGCAGAACACATATAAAATATATGCATATGATATATAAAGGATTTAAAGTAATTACAAGGTAGACTTACAGTGGCCACTTGCAGAGTCACAGGTGGAAGAACACAGTGGGGCACGGGAGAGCAAAGGACCCTGTCAAAAGCTGAAGCCCTGGAGCTCACCACAGAATCCCCTGGGAGTCCGTATTGGGAAGTCAAAGGTCTGTAGTGGAAAGCTGCAGGGTCTGCTCTGCAACTGCTCTGCAAGGTTGAAGATTCTGTCCTGGAAAGCTGTAGAGTCTTCCCTGGAAACATGGAGACAGATTTCCAAAGGCGACAGTGAAGACTGGAACTCCTTTGAAGAAACAAAAATGGGAGTTCTTTCCCTTTTTATTCCATTCAGCTTACAAGCCTGTCAGTGCCACCCACACCCAGGGTCTGTCTTCCCTGTGCAGTAGTCAGTCATTCAGGCACACCCAAAACTGTGCTAAAATATGCCACTAGGCATTTCTTACTCAAATTGACACCATAGTTAACTATCACAGTGGGGTAAGGAGTCTGAAAAAATTTATTCCATTGACGCTGTTGAAAGTAAATTTTAGGGATATCCAAACAGTTTATGAGGAGAGAAAGCTTCATTCTCATGAAACCGAGAGGATTTATTTGCTGTGCATGTAGATCAGAGGTTGTTTTAGATCAGAGCAAATACTTTAAGGCAGGGGGTTGAAGCATGTGAGATGCATCTAGGTCATGTTTAGTTATCAAAACTTGGCTTCTTTTCAGTGAGCCTGGTATTAAGATATAAATATAATTGACGATATTCCTTATAGTCTTTCTTTGTTCAACAAAATAACTTACTCTTAGAGCTAGATAAGTTAGCCAAAAAATTTTAGGTAATTCTCATTTGATTCAACATTTCATTATAATACGTGTAGTAGTGTTAACTCACTTAGAGATTCTCGCTCTGGTTGTTGGAGAGTTTATTTTTCCTTTTACTTAGGGCATGTTCAGGTACAATTTTCTCTCCTGTAGCATTCTTTTCTAGGAGAGGATCCAGCTTACTTAATTGCTTTACTTTACATATGGTTTTCTTTTCTTTTGACGTTGCCTTTCTTCCGATTCTGTGAGCGAATAGCAGAAGAAATTCCATGTAAGTCCCAGCACACTTAGTTATCTACCACAGGAGAGCTGTGTTTGCTGTAACTGGACCATCAGTCTATGAAATCACATTGTCCTCTGTTCTGCAGTTTTATTCCCTTTATTATGCTTTATTCTGATGAAAGTTTAGTATTTTGATGACTATATTGTGGAAAAAGTAAAAACCTGTTTTGTTTTGTACTGTAATCAGAAAAGACACCAAGTTCTTACAATTAAAAAATTATTTTAGAATTCAATTGTGACTTCAAGTGAAATAAGCAGAAATAAGAAAGAAGAAATAAGCAGGTCTTAGGTGCTTGCTGACTATTAAATCAGTACTAAAAAATAGATAATACTAGCTTTTATATTTTATCTGCCACTTTATAACATTTGTTAATTACCTTAGCAACTATCCAGTCCTTCAAAGTTGTTTTTTAAGAACCTGAGAAAGTGCTGTTTTACATATTTAAAAGTTTTATATTTTTATGTGATATAACTGTAGATGAGAACTTAGATTTAAGCAAAAAGTAACATCTAGTTAATGATGAATTACAAAAGTCATGCAGTGATTTTTAAAATTCAGTGAAGTTAAAGCACCTGTGCAGTTGTACCAGATAATAAGTATCACATTAGGACATATTTTTGTCTTCTCCCTTTTTTATTAGTATAAGTTTATAATAATAAATACAGCATCAGGGAAAATTGATATGGGTACATATCATGGCTTTACTTTCCCTTTTTCTCCTTTCCCTCTCATCTCTCAGAGCCCCTTCCCATCTCCACAAAGTCTATCTTTCTATTTCCAGTCATCTGCCTTTTATTTTGTTCCTAATTTATTAACAAGTTGCTCCTAATTTAGTCTTTTCATATAAGAGAAGCCATGCAACATTTAAACTTCTGTGTCTGAATTGTTTCACTTAGCATTATGTTCTCAGGGGGCATCTATTTTCCTATGAATGAGTCAAATTTATCCTTATTTATGGCTGGGTAGTATTCCTTTGTGTATATACCACATTTTCTTTATCCATTCAGCCACCTATAGTATTGGATATTAGAACAAGATTAAGTGGTTTATGTATAAAACATTAAGTATAAATGCATTAACAAATATAAATATTAATCCTACATTGAAACTTGCCATTTGATATATACAGAAAGACAAAACAAACCTAAAACTCGTATGAGTGGCAATAATTTTCTATTTTTGGCGTACTTTTTGGGCCAGAGCATCATATTTTTCTCAGTAGAACATAGCTCTTGAGGTGGGCTTAGTCTGCTGGGATCAGGATCAAGAAGAGATGATACCTTTTATTCCTTCTGTGCTCCTCCATCCCTTTTGTGTTTTCTCTCCCTCTGTCTCTGTCTCTCTCTCTGGTTTTGCAGTAGCAGGGATAGTCCTTAACACAGCTATATACCCAGTCCTTTTTTATTTTAAATGGCCCAAGCTGCACTCAATTGTATACTCCTTCTGCCTCAGCCTCTAAAGCGCTGGGACTACAGATTTGTCCCACCACACCTGACTGCTTCGGTGCTCTTATAAAGTTAGTCTGTAGGAGGCTTTGGCAATGCTTGTGAAACATCACAGAGCAAAGATGCTTTGCTTTTTCTCTCACAGACCTGATTGTGTGTTGCTTTGTGCCTTGGCTCTGTTGGCCCCAATTCATTTTGGATGTAATGCAAAGTGTTAATTGGAAATTCAAATGTAGTTGGAACCAAACTGCATTTAAAAACACAAATTTTCTAGGCTTCTTTGTAGCTAGTATTGTCCTTAGCTTAGCTCTGGCTTTTCATATAGAAGAGGAAATTTTAGTAGGGATTTATGGTAACACTTGCTTTTCTCCTAAGTCTGTTCTGTTCTCGTATTTTCTTCCCTGAAAAGCAGAAAATGTTTTATAATTTTAAATGTTTACTTCGTACTTACCTAAGAAGACTTACGTGGACCAAGGCTTTTATAATTATTAACACGAGCCTTTGACTGTGGTGTGACTTTCTAAATTTGTGCCCTCTTGACCTTAATGTTTCACCCTTAAAGTTAAAATAATTGGTATCCTTATAAATCAGTATTCTTTGCTGGCTGACTGATCCTTTTAAAATGTTATGTTCATATAATATACATATACATAAAGAAAGCTTCCTCAGTAGCCACATTTCAAATAAACAAAGCTTCTGTCCATTGGTAAGATGATATATTTTGTCCATTTTAGCTGTTAGAAGTGTTAGTAGCCTGGGAATGACCCCTGACCGTCTCTTAATTGTTTGGAAAACTGGCAACTGGAGAGGATAGCAGAACACAACTCTCACAGGATTTAGAGAGAGAGAGAAAGTTGATTGAGATGTCTCACAATTGATGGGGGGGAAATGTGCAAAGAAGAAACTTTTTGTATACTTCGTTCAGGTTAGCGAATAGTTAAGCACCTGGACTATGCAGAAACCCTGACTGACTCTAGGCCTTTGGAAGCCTGAATTTGTCAACACAGTCATCAAGATGGGAAATTAGGGAAGAATGTTAATTTAAATTTAAAACAGCTGGAAACACAATACATGACATATAAGCTTATGTCTTTATCCCTCAGCAACTGTTTGCAGATGTCACTTGAGCTGTTTAAACTGCGTATTCTAAAGCTCAGTGGCATGTTTAGAGGTGACTCAGTCGGCTGACATACAGAGTACTCGTTCTTAACAAGTAGCCCAACATAACTTTAAGTGTGTCCAAGTTCTGCTGCACTGATTAGAGTTTCAAGTTAACATTTTTGGGCGAAATTATAATGTCAAACAATAAGAGATACATATGCAATATTAGTTCAAATGACTTTTTTCTGATAGTTCATTTATAAAAACCCATTTCCCTTCCATTTAGATTTTTGTCTTAGTCAAAAAACGATGGATGTGGCCACCACAGGCCAAGCTGTAGTATATAAGAAGTGATTAAAGATTGAACAAGCCTTCTATCCACGAGTTGTTTGCTCCCCCTTCTCGATGTGGATTTGTGATCCTTCACTTCAAGATAAATGTCTGAAAGTCATTTCTGCCACATTATCTCCCATTTGATGGTTTGTTAGGCTACCTCTGAGTCCACAATATTAGTGTAATGTGTTCCCTGGTTTTGGTGCACTTTCAGCATGTTGGTTGCTTCAGTATAGTCAGTCAGGCAGAAGCTTGTCCTCGCTTGGCTGGACCAGTTGATTTCTAGGACACTCTCCTCTGAGAATCTAGAGGATACAAATCAAGACGTGTCATGTGCAGGCAGCATCATGAAAGCATGTGTTCTCCGGTAACACTTGAAGATGTAATCATGAACTGTATTTTTACTTACTGAGTTTATATGGGAGGATCATTTTAATTTCTAGTATTGGTCATATTTTTCCATTTCTTGATTCTTTGAAATTTAAAATGTCAGTTTCATAGTCTTCTGCTTTATATGTTGTCTCCACTTATTTATATGCAAAAGTAATTGCTTGTCACACAAATAAACATTCCACAGAAACCACACACACACACACACACACACAGTAATTGGCATAACCAAACAGGATGACTGGAGTGTTTCTTTTATCACCGAGGCTCCTGAAGTTATTAGCTCTATTACATATTATTTTCTATCCTATTTAAAACCAATACTTTATTAAACTAATAAAGTTAATTTTCATAATTGTTGCTGTTTAATAACTCAAAATACCAATTAGATTTTTTTTTTGCCTCTATGCAGTTTCATTCTATTAAAAATTATGCTGAGACATTTTAAGCGGTCCTATAATGTACATTATTTATAAATTGCAGATAATGGCATAACAAATCAGCTGCATAATGTGCATTCTTGGTTTTATTTTTACTTTTGTTTCCTAGTAATACATTGGGAACAAATAAATTTCAAAAGCAGAGAATACTGACTTGTAATTTATTCATTATTCTAATTAAATGAAGTTATCTTCATAAGTGAATGTTCTGGACTCTTGATTAGCATATTTAAGTGAATAACAACATTTTTATTGTGTTCATTAAAATATATTAAGCTTAATGTCATTCCCATGACTCAGCTAAAGTTAGAAAATGAATTATTGCTATTTCTCATTGATGCTAATACTATCCTTATTGCTTCTACTATTTGCCTTTGCAAGTTTTTAAAATTTGGTTTTATTTGCTCTTTGGTCTCCTTTCCCCAAAACTTTGTTGCTGTTTCTGTTCTTTGATGCTAGGAAGCTTCTTTTTATTAAATAGCTCTGGCCAAACCATAAAAGAATTTTATTTCCAGTCCCTGTTGATTTTGCCAGCTATTTTGAGAGTATCACTTAAAATGGGATTTGGCTGTATGTAACTAAACTCTGACTGCAGTGGTTTAAGCAAATTGGAGTTTATTTTTCTACAATAACTGAAAGACCTCAATGGGTAGTAAAGGTCTGGTGCAACACAGAGCTCTGTCAAGTCATCAGTGTCCCAAACTTCTGTTTTGTTTGTTTGTTTGATTTAATCATCCTTAGAGAGTGACTTTCTTCTCATGGGTACAGTAAGGCTGAGGCCTCCACAACATTCTGTCTGATTTTAAAGAAAGAAAGGGAGGAGAAGTTGGGGCCTTAGCAGGAAAGCAAAATCTTTTTCAGAAATACCTCCCTGAGTAGAACTCTCTTTCTAGCTGCAAGAGAGGAAGAGAAACAAAGTACAAGCGATTCCAAGCAATATTCAAATTCTCTTTGTAAAGAAGAAAAAGATGATGGTCTTTGTGTGGGTTACCAGCAGTGTTTGTAACATGTCTCTGTGATTTGTAGGTATTTTTCCTCGATGCTTGCTTGTAACCTTGGTGCATTCTTTATAGATTAACGTAGAATAGAAATGTCATTGAAATAGCAATTTTTTAAGTAAGATGAATTTTACTGCGTGTAACACTTTGACTGTCCGAAAGATTTAAAATCCAGTGTAGAGAGAGGGTTCTTATATGAAAAACATATAGAACATGAGAATTTAGACTTGCTGATTTTATTGTGTCAAGAGTAAGTATGTAGTAGAAAAAGAAAATACTTGGGAAGGCTAATGCTTTCGAGCAGTTTTCAAGTAATACAGATTTCAAGTAATATAGATTTCATTAAGACTAATGAAATAATACCAGTTTAACTGTAACATTAATTTTTTCTTTAGCATGTTGGTGTTGCTTTTCATTGTCTCCTGTATTTTTTTGCGAGATTAGAAGCAGAAAATTTGTGGTTTACTTGACTTCTTGCTGAGCCCCCCTCCCAGTGCTTCATGCATAAACTGTAATAAGACTTTGTTTCAGTGTGCTCACTCTTCACACAAGTGTCTGTATGAAAATTGAGAGGCAGTTATTGTCAGAGTACAGGCTACTCTGATAATGCCGAATACAATAATTTTTGCTATGACCAAAGAAAACATACAAGGGGATAGATGATTTACATTTCCTCACACTACCTGTAACACACCAGGTATAGAGTCAGTGCATCATCCTCGCACTGGAAAAGCAGTGGTTCCTTTTCCCAGGTGGAAGGTCCACAGTATTGGTACCAATATTAGTACCAGCCGTGGGTGCTACAGTGTGTGTGCCTGTCCTTCTTCTCAAGTCTTGTACATTTACTCACTAAGAAAGAAAATAAGGAGAAACATAAACTCACAAAAAGTGTACTTAGTGTGTTTCCAAGATTAATGGAAACCTTGAACACATTCCTCTATTATTTCCATATGACTCAAAGTTTTACTCTGCTGACTTCGTTATTCAAATATGTATTAATATATATGAAAAAAATTTTTGGTAAATAGACCATCTATCCAACTTCATAGGAATTTGATCTGGAAATAACTTAAAAGAGACTAGGAAATAACTATTCTAAGGGTATTTGAAATTTGGATAGTTTCTCCTGCTTAATTTCCATAGATCATCATCTGATGCACTAGGATTTGACCTGTTTATATTATTTAAATGTTTTCCTTGCAACTGTATTATTTGTCCCTAATGTTTTGAATTATTCTTGTTAATGTACCTTATGGGTGATTGTTACATACGCTGGTGTTTTCAACTGAATCTATATTAGAATTTATTTCTTTTATGCATTGATTTCTGCTTAAGTTTTTACCTGAGTGTCCCTAATAATGTAAAGTTTGCTTGGTATTGAATCAGTTATTTGTGTCTTCACTTGAATGAGAGATGAGAGTAGGTTGCATTGTTCTCAGGAGCACCTTGGGTCAAGTCCAAATGATTCCCCTTTGGATGGCAGAAGGGCAGTGGAGAAGGTGCCTGTCATCATACGGAGATCCAAACAGAGTATGTAACGTGCTCAACAGCACTGTGAAATTTTTGTAACTTTTATTGACCTCTATCTCCTATTCTCTTTAAACCACTCTAGGAGAGTGGTTAGGAAAGTGTTAGTTGCCCCATTCATTTTCTGGGGCAGTGGTCCAGAGGACACTATAATAGAAACAAATAATTTCAAAGTTGGAAACAGATAGTGTTTTTATTCTCTTGTCTGGCAAGGCTGCATTGAGGCTTTACTCTGTTTTGCTTTCTCAGGGAAATACCCCATTTAGGTCACTGGAAATAACCGTGTCAGATGGTAAAAGAGACTTCATATGTAGCCAAGTAAACCTGCTGAATGTATTTAGAAAATGGTTCTAGTGACTAATACCGTAAACTGTTTCCATAATAACTGTTTTAGTAATAGTAGGATTTACCCTTTTGCATTGGAAATAACTTGCCAAATTTAAAAAAAAAACACTTAAGAAAAAGCCAAATATACTTGCTAGGCATGTTTTGAAAGAAACTTTAATAATGTAATTTTTAAAAATATAGCCTATTAATTTTAAGCAGTAACATTGATTGAAATCTGCAGAGAGAAGTTGATCTGGTTTTTCTGGTATAACTTTTCTGAATAGTAAATTCAGTGGGAAAAGAGGGATAAGTTATATCTAAATGTTTAAGTATTTAATCTTAAGGTTGAATTTTATTTTCTAAAATTAAAGATTGTATATAATATCACACATTTCATCCCAAGGCTTTTAAGAATATATTTTACTTTATTTTTTTAATATGGGCTACTAGGAAAATAATATATTTAAGGAGTCCAGGGGCCCAGATTTAATTCCCAGAAAATGGAAGTATACTTTCTGTAATTACTCTGTTTCGTGCTGTGGTTAGAGCAGAGGGTAATTGAGACAGCACAGATTTGGAGTAAGAACTAGATTTGAGTTAAGCACCTTAAGAGCTATCCCCTTAACCTCTCTGAGTCACACTTTTGTCTTTTATAAACTGAGGAAATAGTATATACCTTACAACAGTGTAAGAGAACTCTTTTAAAGCACTGTCTCTTGTTAGCTACAAATAAATCTGTAGTTCCCTCTCTCCAGGGCCTGACAAAATTATTATCTCCATCAGCCCGAGTCACATTTTGCCCTCAGAGTTCACAAATAAGGTTTTGTAACCAAAACACTACAGATGGAATAAAGTTCACCTAAATATCCATTTATTAATATACTGCCTTCTTCCTAAATCTACATCCATTAAATGTAGATAATAAATCACTCTTTTCAAGATGCCAATGGCCTCCACGTTGCTAAAGCTGGTATATGACTCATCCACCCTTCTGTTCTCTATTATGTGATGATCAGTCAAATAAAGCCACTAGAGGAGACACAGGAAAGGCCCAAGAGAAAAGAGTTTATTATCCTCACAGGTTCTGTAGGGGGTTTCATCCATGCTGTACAGGGTCACATGGCGCCTTAGTCTATTCTGGCCACTATAACAAAATACCTTGTAACCTAAAACAATAGAAATTTATTGTTCAGCATTCTGGAGCCCGGGAAGTCCAAGATCAAAGTACCCATTCCTCATAGATGACCCTTGGTTGCTGTGTCCTTACATGGCTGGAGGCAGAAAAAGGTGAACAGGCTCCCTCAGTCCTCTTTTATAAAGGTACTAATCCCATTCATAAGGACTCAGCTTTTATGACCTCTTGCATGTCTTAAGACCAAAACTTTGGAGATTAGACTTCAATGTATGAGTTTTGGAAGGACTCATGTGTTCCTCTATAGCATGGGAAATGTGCCAGATTTTGGTCAGGTGGCAGAAGCCAGGAATGATGATAGCCTTTATTGGTTTTTCTGTTGAACAGGTTAGGCAAGATAGGTTAAACATTTAGGATTGACTAGTCTTGATAATTTCAACAGACACTAAGCTATAAGATTGATCCCTAGCTGCTTAGTGGCCCCAGAAAAATGAGGCAGAGGAAGATTGCTCCCCTGGTGTAGGGACCAGATAGAGGAGGTAGGATTCTGCATTGGTTAGTTTGCATATCACAGGCATGCTCCTTACTGAGTCCCTTTCTATCTCTAAGAATTAGCTGGCCTTTGGAGGATCAGTCTTTTTTTAGCCAGAAAGAATTTTGTTTTTATTCTACTTTTACTTTTTTCTTATTACATATTTGCAGTACATAATTTTACATTCCCTGTGTGAAGTTGGCGCATGTACAGAATGCATCTTAATTCCTTTCTTTGTCCCTTCCCCCCCTTCATCTCTTGATTCACTTCTCATTCGAGAAAGATTTATCTTCCTACTTCCTATTATCTGTCATTTACTTTGCTCCCTATTTGTAACTTAGGTTTTTAATGTCAAAATATGATAACAGAAAATATAAGGGAACATATTATACATCCTCTTGCCAACGTTTGCAACAGTTGATTTTCTCTTTCAACTCTGTCTTCACTGCAGTTGTTTATCTTACTGTTACCTTTTCTCATTCTCTACTGGAGCCTACTTTTCTTCTCCTTTAATATTTTAATATTGAAGAGTCCGGGGCTCAGGCCACTCCCCCACCCGTTTCCTTCTTCGTTTTTTAAATCTTTCCTCACTCTCTTAGTGATTTAACCTAGTTCAATATGTCTAAATATCCCCAAATCTGTATTTTTAGGACAAATCATTCTTAATTTTAAGATATAACCAACTCCCTTTTTTGATTCCCTATTTGACATTTCCACTCCAACCCCTCAAGTTCCACACATTCAAAACCATACTTCTGGACCCCTATCCCTGATCAAATGTGCTCTACTCACAGCCTTCCCTGACCCTGTCACTGGCAGAATGCTGTTCAAATCCGAGTCCAGGGCGATGGCCTTGACTTATTTCTTAATTACTCCACATCCAAATTGTCAGGAATCCAATCCTCTTCACTAAGTCTTCAGTTGTGCAGAATCTAAACACCTCTGTCCCTGTCTGCTGCTGCCTCTCTGCTCTTAGCTACCACCGTGTCTCACCCGGATCACAGCTGTCTTCTCTTCACTGGTATCGCTGCTTCTGCTCCAAGTCTCACTCCAGAGCATTGCCAAAAAAGACAGAATGATCCTTTTAAGTCACATTTCATCCCTAAACTATTATGGACAAGCCCTTGGGGTAGTGCCCTGTTTCACAAAAAGCAAAAGACAAAACTTCTACCAAGTAAAAGTTGTCAGAAACCCGGCAGTGTTTGAACTGCAAAGGGCTGAATGACTGATCCGTGTTGTAGCTGTGTGGGCAGTCTTAGGGAAACAGGAAGCATCGGGGGTAAACAAGAGTGTGAAGTCCGAGCCACCCTAGTCCCACGGGGCCACCCTGAGGAGATGGTGTCATTAGTCCTAGAAGCCGCTGGACTGCCAGTGGGAGCTACCGCTGAATGCGCTCACTTCATAACTAGGACATGGAGGGCCAGAGGGAAAAATGACCGTTCCAGACCATCCTTCCTCGTGTCCTCGCCAGACACTCGGTGCGGGCCCTCTTTTCATCTTACCCATTCTGGTGGTTGTGTAATGGCATCTTACTGTGTTTTTATTTTGCCTTTCCATGGAGACTAATGAAGTTGGAAAACGTTTTTAAGTTTATTACCCATTTGGATATCCTCTTCTAAAATGTCTATACTAGTATTTTGCATATTTTGCTTTTTGGTAGTGTATCTGTTTTTTTTTTTTTAAACTGATGTATAAAATCTCTTTATGTGATTTGCACACCACACTTGTGAGATACATGGGTCATCAATATCTTCTGACTTGGCCCCCCTGCCCCACCAGAATCTCCTGATTTTAATTTTGGAGTGATTTTTCTTTTATTTTCCTTCATGATTTATGAATTTTATAACTTGTTTAAGAGATCTTTGTCGACCCTAAATCGTGAAAGTAGTCTTTGAGAAACTGTATTGTTTTCAAGTCAGGCGGGAGCTGATATTTGCATGGGGCAGCAGGTAGAGGTCCAAACCTGGTTAACTCAGCATCTTCGTTCCCCAGTGACCTGCAGTGTTACCCTACCATAAATGATGCCTCTATACAATTTCATCCTGGACTCTGTTTAATTATTATGCTCAATTTATTTTGCGTCAACATGGTGTCCTGAATTCTATAGTTTTGTATTGTCTTGATGTATGACACAGATAATTCCAGTTTGTTGTTCTTTGATACTGTCAGGATTACAGTGAATGTAAAAATTGATCTGTGGAAAACCGACATTAGCATTTATGAGCTATTTAGTCCTTTTAGAATTTATTTCATGACATTTCTAAACTTTTTCAATATTGGTGTAGAGGCAGGCCTCCTACATCTTCTTTATTGTTACTTAAGTATGTGACATTTTTGAAGCTATTGCAAATGATTCTTGTTTTTACATTTCTTTGTTCTAATTTTTTTTGCCTGATTGTAGCATTTTAGACTGAAATGTATTTTCTTTCCATGTTTTAAAGATTTTCCTCCATTGTTGTCTTTCAGTATTTTCCCTCTTAATCTGACTACTGCTTCTTTAAATAAATGATTTTCACTGTGGTCTTTTAAAATGTTCTTTGTCTCTAGACCTGAGCAACTCCGTTATTATTGTACAGACATTTTGGTGCAGGTATGTTTTGTATACAATGTAATTGAAGTTCATAGTAATTCTTGAATCTGTGATTTCGTGGTTTTTATTGTTTTGGAAAACTTTAGACATTATTTCCTCAAATATTTTATCTGTCTTGTACTCTGTATCCTCATATCAAATATATGTTAAATCTTTTCACTGTTTCGTCTATATGGCGATGTCACTTTTTGTATTATCTCTATTGTACTTTTTCTCTTGTTTCTTCTGGATGTTTTCTATTGACCAATCTTCCATTTGACTAATTCTCTGTTTAGCTGTTATTAATTAAATATATCAGGATCTATTTTCAGTTACTGAATGGTATAGTTCTAAATTTTCTATTTTTTTAAAATAAATGCTATTTGATCAAATTATTTGTCTTCATTTTGTTTTCTTAAGCAAATTAGCCACAGCACCTTATAATAGCTTTTTCTATACGTGGCTTTTCTACAGATTGATTGAGGAATTGGGGATCAAACCCAGGAGCACTCTACCACTGGGCTATATCTTCAAAAATTTTTATTTTGAAACCGAATCTCATTAAGTTTTTCAGGAGGGACTCAAAGTTACAATATTTTCAGCTCAGCCTCCTCAGAATTTGTTAATGTTTTTCTTTTTCCCTATTTCTTTTATTGTTGTTACTGTTAATCTTATTTGGAAATACAACTGAAAAACTTTGCTTGAATGTCTAATATTGTACATGAAATGTCGTAACTGTCTAAATTATGCTTGTTTTTTTCTGGAAAGTGCTCAGTGTTTCTTCTGGTAGTTAGTCAAAATGGGGAGAGGTCTCTGGTCTGCTGGAGTGTGGCCTGACTGGCAGATCATCCACAGACTTTGTGTAGGATGCCTGGCTTGACTGTCATGCATAGCGGGAAATCTGTTATCCACTGTCCCGTTTGATGGCCTAGGGGTTTATGAGATCCTTCTTCCTTGGTGGGTCCTGAACTCCTGTTTTGATGTTCTTGGCACTATGAGACAGGTCAAAACATTGTGCTTTTCAGATTTTTTGCTTACCTTCTTTGCATCTTGCTCTGAATAGTTTGAAAACGTAGCTCATTTCTCAAGAGGAAAATCTTCAACACTAGTCAGGTTTATTCTCTTGTCTCACCTACTTTACATGATCTGAGCCCCTCCTACTTGTTTTTCAAGTCCTGAGTCCTATGTTTTATCTTTCCAGCCCTGTGAAAATGCAGAAAATACAACTTTTAACCTCTTTGTTATTCTCTGCTTGTATTCTCAAGCTAAAGAGTTTTCTTTACCGTTGAGAAACTATGATGGAGAAGAGTTTAGCAGCTCACCTCTCTAGATTTTAGTTTGTTTGTTTCTGTCCAAGATCTTGCAAACTGAAACCTTGACTGCCTCTACAGTTATATCTTCAAATAGATATTTATTGTTTTGAATTTCACTTCATAGTTGCTTATCTTCAGAGGGAGCATTGTTTTACCACAGCCTACCCGATCATGAACAGAAGTGGAAGTCACTGAAGACGTCTTAGTAATTATTGTATGTTTAATATGGCTTTGTGACTAAGGAAATACAATTTTTGAATATGCTCTTGGCTTAAATTTTTCTTACTGTGTTTGAGATATTTTCCCATCAAAACTGTTTTATCATCTGGGATCAGAAAATCAGACCTGAGACCTTCGTAAATAATTCTGTCGTAAGGATTAACTGGAAGGTATAAACGTAAGAATTTATTATAGTAACCTTCACATAGTAAAATTAATAAATGTGCTTCAGATGATACAAAAACCTTATAAAATCTTAAAGCTTAAATCATGCATTTCTGAAAGTAGAAACAATATTCCCTTTATTGCTAGTGGGTTAATATTAACTAAATCATTTGAAGATATTTTTATTAACTGTTGATTATATATTAAATAATATAGCCTATATTCAAGATTTAAAACAATAAAACAAATGCCATTGTACCAGTCCCCTATAGTACCCGTCCTCTGAGTTTGAGATATATGTATTCCTTATAATTATTTTGTTGAATTTTGCTTCCTCTTGAATGTCGTACATTTGGAATGATATACATTCCTTTGTAACTTGTTTCCTTAACTTTAATCTCTGTGATTTATGTATGTTGTATTTATAGCTGTAATTCCTTCATTTCCCTCATTTTCTATGTGGTAAAATTGTATTGTAAAAATATCCCTCGAATATGTATTTCCTGTGAATAAAGTTAGTATGATTTCTGATCTTCCATTTTGGGCACTTTTTTCTTGGAAGTAAATTTGAGAGGAAGGAGAGAACACTCATTCCTGAAAGCCCTTCACTGACCCAACCTTTTGAAGGCCCCACTTCCCAACATCTTTACATTGTTTACATTGCCAGTTAAATGCCAAACTGTGTTTTATAGGGGACATTCAAAACATAGCAAGAAATGACTGATATATTTTTATATTTTGGGGTTTTTTTTGTTTTTGTTTTTTTTTTTTGGTTTTTTGTGGTGCCGGGGATTGAACTCAGGGCCTTGTGCTTGCAAGGCAAGCACTCTAATCACTGAGCTAAATCCCCAGCCCCCTATATTTTTATATTTTAAGACTGTCCTTAAGGCTGGTGACATTAGGGATTAACATTGTGACTCACTGTCTGACGCCAGCTGCAGTGGTGCCAGCCACACGTACCCGTAAACATCTTCTGATTTATAAGTATGAGGTGAAACAAGATTTTTGCTTCTTGCCTGAGCTTAGCTGGTGTAGAGGCCCAGGAGATTCGTTGGTCAAAAGTAAGTAATTGATTCTAGATAAAACAATAATAGCAATAATAATGATAATAATAATTGGAAAGATAGTGAGTTTACTCTATTAATTTCTCATGTTTCTCTGTCTCTGGCTGGTTTTTCTTCTCAGGGTGTAGCGTCTTGTAGCTCTCACTGAATTCTGGGACTCATTGCTGTTTCATATTACACTCCATGCCTTCCTGCCCCTTTGATTCCCTCCATCTGCCTGGAAACACTCCCCTTTTATTATTTTTAGGTTCCATAAGGTATAATTAATATAAGGGCTACATATGCATTTATTTCTTTAGGGTTACATTAGCAGGTATATAATGTAGGGAGACAGGCTGACAGAGGCAGAAAATACACACACCAAACACTAATTTATTGTCCTTGATAGAATACTGAATATTCCATATTCCTATAATCTTAACTGGGCATGGTGGCACAAGGTTGCAACCCTAGCACTCTTGGAGGCTGAGGCAGGAGGATCAAAAATTGGAGCCTAGCTTGGGCAACTTAGCAATTTAGCAAGACCCTGTCTCACAGCAAAAAGAGCATGGCACATAGCTAAGTGCAAAGGCTGTGGGTTTATTCTTATATTTACAGATCTAGGTTAAGATTATTTACATTAGATTGTTCACTGAGAACTAAATAAGAGTGATACATGAAAAAATTTTCTCAGTGTACTTGAGAGAAAAAGTTATAACAAGAAGTAAATGTACTTATCAATTATATTTAATTTTCTGCAATTTTAGAATAGTTCTGTATAGCATCAGTTACCATAAAGTAGTTTATCTTCTTAAGAAATTGTGATTTGTTTTTGTTAGACCAATAGCAAGAAAATACAGAGCATTTTCATGTCAAGAAACGGATCATTTCAAATTCCCGGGATCCCTGACCCTTGCTCATTGGCAGGACTTGCCATACACCAAACTTTTTAATACTCCTTCGTGTGATTTTACTACATGTCGAACAGCTGTTGCTGGTGCCACGAGTGAGTGATTATAAGCTTAGAATACATCCTGAGATTGGTGCAGTTTGAAGCTGCCTCAATGTGGTGTTTGTTCATTTCTTTAAAAAAAATTGTTTTGGAATCAGCAGATCATTAATGAGTGGAGGATTTCTAGGGAATAAGTAGGGCTTTTACAAAACCACATGCATGAGAAAAATTGGTCGGAGAAAGGACTAATTCTTTCATTCCTTATTTCACAGAACAGTTTTAGGTTGTATGCAAAAAAGTTCTGGAATAGATTTCTGAGGGGGAGTGTGGGGTAAGAAAAGGCAACAGTTAAAAACTTGTTATGGAGTGGAATTTTTGCTACATTTTTTTCCTTACCTGCTTCTCTAAGGAGTCCTCAGTTGGCTGATAAGTGTCTGTGAAAAATACAGAGACAGTGTAGCCTAAAACATCTGGAGACATTTCATCTAGGTTTAATTCAGCTGCATTAATTGCCCAACCACTAAAGATGGCTCTGCCTGGAGAATTTCTTTATTTTGGGGATACAGCTATTAGGGAAAAACTTACTGCATAGTACCAAACTGAAACATCTGCATAAAAGCCACTTAAAATAAGCTTTACTTCGAATTGTTTTTTCTAATTATAGAAAAGTGTTTAAGAACTTTGTACAAATTTTTGAGAAGCTGAAATATGTTAGAATATACATCTGCAACACCATCAGAGCTTGTCATTCTTTGCTTTAAAATTTCTTTGCTTTCTATGTATTTACTGTCCTTTATTTGTAGTTACTCTAACCTGTACTCAGAGAAGATAAAATTATGCTCAAAACATCATTGTAAAGCCTGAATTTTAAATATAATGCACCCAGAACTGTTTCTCGGGAATATAGTGTTAGTGGCCACATTTTATTTAGTGTCCTCCTTGATTTTAACTATTTTAATTTTTTCTGTGAAATAAATGAATGCTTCTTTAAATGTTTTCACTGACAATTTGAATGCTAGGCCTTCTTTAGTGATATTTATGTTTACCTTCGCTGCATCTCTTCAAAAAGTAGTTCTGGTTCTCCTGATCTATTTGGATGTTAAAAGTTTATTTTATATTATTATTATTTTATTTTAAATTGACAAAAAGACATACGTATATATTCATGGTGCAAAACATAATGTGGAATACTAAACATATTAAGCTAATTAGCACAGTCTTCATCTCACACGCTTATCAGTTACTCTTAGTTATTATTTTGCTATAGTCAGCATATACATTAGATCTACTGTAATGATTCTTGCTGTCTAATTGAAATTTTTTAACAGTAGCTAGTATCTTCCTGTCCCCCACTGATCCTCAAAATCCAGCACATAGTAATGACCCTTCTACACACTACTTCTGTGAGTTCCATATTTTTAGATTACGCATGTGTGATCATACAGTTTTTGTCTTTCTGTCTTGGCTTACTGACAGACCATAGTATGCTGCAGGATCATTCATCTTTGTGCATAAGGTATGATTTCCTTCCTTTTTTAAGGTTGAATAACATTCCACTGCATCTATCTATCTCTCCATCTGTCCACCACCCATCCATCCATCTTGGCCTGGCACATAGAAATCACCCTTTTTTTGTCCACTCATGAATCACTGGACATGTAAGTTAATTCCCTGTGTTGGCTATTTTGAATAATGTTATGATGAATATGGAAGTACCAATATCTCTTTGAAATACCAATTTAATTTCTCGGACTATATAACCAAAGGTTCTGTATAGATCATATATAGTTCTAATTTTAATTTTATGAAGGACCTTTATACTGTTTTCCATAATGGCCTGCTTTAAGTAACGTCGACCCTAAAAGATACAAGCATTCTTTTTATCTACATCCCCAGCAACACTTCTTGTCTTTTGTCTTTTCAATAAAAGCCATTCATTCTTTCAGATATGAAATGATAATCTCATTTTGTTTTACTTTGCATTTCCCTGATTTGTGATATTGAGTGCTTTTTTTTTATACCTGTTGGCCTTTTGAATATCTTCTTCACATAATGCCTGGTTAAATCTCTTGTTCATTTATCAATTGAGCTATTCTTTTTTCTCTATTGAATTGTTTGCATTACTTACTTATTGTGGATATTAATTTCTTATCATATATATGGCTGGAAAATATTTTCTTTTATTCTGTAGTTCGTCTTTTCTTCTGTTATTTCCTTTGGTATATAAAAGAATATTAAATTGGTACAATCCCATTTGTCTATTTTTGTTTTGTTGCCTGTGCTTTTAAAATCATACCCAAAATTTCTTTTCAAGACCAATGTCAAGGAGCTTTTTCTTATATTTTCTTCTAGTAGTTTTATGCATTCAGATCTTCTATTTAAGATTCAGATTACTCTAAATTTTTCATAATTTTATATTTTAGCTCTTCCTATGAAAAAAACCAAGCAGGGTTTTGTAACCACATTGTACACATGTTGTGTATGTGCATGTGCCTCTAATTTTCCTTACATGTAACTCTCATATAATTTTCATGTGCTGCATTTACCAACCAACACATTGTATATGTATTTGTAAAGACATTGGCATATATTTAGACTCAATTCTCTGTGTAATGATTTATGAGAATACTATCAAATAGAAGTTTTCTATTTTGATTTATTTTTGAATCAGCCAAAGAGTGTCTTATAAACAAATGTTTGAAAGAGTGTAGGAAGATATGGATTATGTTTAGGGATCCTTACCTATATGAGGATATTCTTTTCTTTATTCAATGTCTGTCCCCCAAAACAAACTCAATAAGTGTTCCTTAATTACTCTTTGGTATTTATGTTATGGAAGTGAATTCATAAAATAACATTTTATGTATATATTTATTTTCAGTCTTTGGGGATATTTTTTATTTCTTTATTTTTGTTCATTCACATATTGTGGAGAAATCTTTTTGTCCATGGTGTTTAAATATTTCATCAGGATTTATCTACATATTTTTCAACATTCATAGAATTTTATTTTCAGATTTGCACCAACTAAACATTCCACTTTCAAAGCTTTAGTCAACTTTGCACTCTTGTTATTATTATTACTATCATTAGTACTGGTTCTTGCGTGATTTGTTTGTTGCTCCTCTTACTTTGTATGGATTTCCTATCTATGTAGTTATTCTTCAAGAATTATTTTAAGTGTTTCTAATTTTTACTCTTTTTTGTAATTTTATCCTTAATTCTGAATTCTGGAAGAATTTGACAGGCTTGTTTTTTCACTTCACAGATATATTTTACAACACAATTTGCTAGAGTGTATTTTAGCAATTTGAATTCAGTAGTCTGCTGTTTTTCTCAATTTTACTCTTTCTAGTCTATGGTCCTTTAAAAACCTACTTTCTGTGAACAGAACATGGAATTTGGAAACAATCTGTGTTTTGCAGTAATTTTGGTAAAAATCATTTATTCTAATTTTAAAGCGAGTTTTTGAACAATTGTGTCACAGCTGATAGTTTTTTTCTGATCTTTCTAAATCAGTGAAAATTACCCCATAGTAAAAGCTGGTGTTATTTTGGTAGATTTGATATGTAAGTCGATGTTACAATCTTTTAGGTCCAAAATATTGTTAAAGCAATCTTGAATTCTTTAGCTTTGTCTCTCATTTTAATGCAATCGTAGCTCCTTCTCCCTGTATTAACTCAAAGTAAATCTTGAAGCAATGGCTAGAAATATGCATTCAAGTCAGCATTTATTTATGTGTAAAACTGAAGAGCAAAAGCAAAAATGGCAACAAAATCCTTCAGATACTGATAGGTATGAATGATTTCAGGACAATTCACTCATATTTATATAACATTAAAAATATCCTAGTCCATTTTCTCACAAACATCTTTTTGCCGTCTTTCTTCCAAATGGATCCCCATCTCCCAAATGCCAAATCTTTTTTTAGTCTTTCCAAAGGGACACCTACTGCATTTAAATTTTAAATATAAGTTGAATGAAATTTGTCCTCACTGTTCTGAATTCCAATATATAGTGCAGTTTTGAGCTTTTGCTTCATTAAGATCTTACTTAACTTCATAGATTTTTATAATTCACGTGTGACTTCTTACTGGTTTTCCCCTTTAGGAAGGAAGATAGTGTTCATGACAGTTCTAGAGGGAGCTTAGCCTTTCACAAAGTCTTATTCCTTTCAGTAGGAAATTCTCTTAGGGAATTTAAAATATAACCTAGTAACAGTGTTGATTTTTTTTTTCTTCAGATTAATGATCTTGGCTCTTTTATCCCTGGGCTTGAATGGGATGGGTATAAGCTCACGGAGTGTAAGGCCAAGCTGAGCAAATATCAGTTGAGACTAAACACGTGGAAGAAACCAGGGTTCTGCTCTAGGAAGGGCAATGTGATAGTTTAAGTGAGAAAAAGGTTAGAACTTAGGTGTCTAAGGAGAATGAGGTTTAGTAGCATAGATATGAATAAAATCTGGTTTTGAATATAATAAAGGGCATGAGATGAACATCGTGGAAAGGTCTCAGACTTTGCCATGTAAGATGTAAACACAAGTCACTAATAACTAGGGTTAGAAGAGGAGCCAGTTTTCTGGGAACAAGTTCCTCAGTACAAGAAATGTGGCAAGTTCAGAATGGTTTTGATTTGGAAAACTACTTATTAATGTGCTTTATATCCTTCCTGACATGGATCAAGTTTGATAATCACATTTAAATCAGTTTAAGTCAGTAAGAAGGTTTTCTAGCACTAGATGCCAAGACTGGAAGGATGAGTATGTTCACACTCTTAAGAAATGTCTGGCATGATCTATGCTTGGTACATGTTCATCTAAATATGAAATTTATTAGTTAGAAGTAAATAAACTTCTGTATATCCATTTGGTAGATCAGAAATGTAAGTAAAATTTGCCAAACACCAAAATGATTAAAAATGAACTTTATCAAGTTAAACTAAGGCAATGTTGTTTATCCTCCAATACATGGGCCCTCCATTGGGGCAGCAAATATTATTTGCTACTGCTAACAAATCTTTCCTTCATTCTACCAATAACATATTTGAGAACATTTTTATTTATCACTCTTAATGGGAACATATCTAAATGATTTAATTCTTTCCAGAGGGTTTTTGTTCATCATTGGGAAATAAACAAATGTGTGTTATTGAATGAACAGTGATTTACAAAAGAAAGTACTGAAAGGTAGAATATATAATTTCGGATATGAAATTACAGCAAATGTTCAGTGAAGTTATGTTTTTACCTTTATGGAAATTAGTGAAAGGTAGCATAATAAGTATAATAAATAATATTTCCCCCAAAGATATTGAATTTATACATTTTCTGAATGTAAATTTTTCTAAAAGATATCAAGTTACCAAATCTTTAAGTATTATAATTTCAGAGGCGTTAAAGAGATCTATTCAACCACATGAATAATTATGTGACAGTAAAGTGTGTGAAAAAATGTTAAAACCCCAGGAACACAATAAAAAGGAGTAGCAGAAGGTATATCTAATTAGAAGAGGTAATTTAAAAATTGAAATCAGAAGGATGAGTAATCATAAGAAATGTTAATAAACAGCATGAAATAAATGCATGCACTCGTTGGTTTGATAGCCTTTTTGATTCTTTAACCCTGCTAATATGTACTTTAATATGTATATTGGAATTGAATTATCCATGAGTCTACCAATGTTGTTTTAGAAATATGACCATACTTTCTATTATTGACTATTTCAAATCCCTATTATGAAAGCAAGCTATTCATTGTATTTTAATGTCCTGTACATGATGTGGCATGGCTTAATGTTCTCAGATTGGTATTCTAAATTTATACCACAGATTTGAACTCTTTTGTCTTCTAACTTGGCAACAATAATTGCCTACTCCAACTGACATCTAACATGTGTTACCTTGAATACAGGTACCATGTGTGTGACCTTTTGCATCCTTTAACAATTACAGCCTCATCCTGTAGATCTACTTTATGAATGGTACTCAGAAATAAATGTAATTAGCTATCATTTTTCTGTCCATATGCTTATTTTCACTAACTATTAACATAGTGTACCCACCCATCCGGCTCAGTTTAGCGGTGTATGTTTACATTCTGTTGTCTGTCCTCATCTGGCTACCATTTGCTTACTACGTGCCAGGCCTTGAGCACGGAGCTTGGTGTGCAAATTATGTGAATCTACAAAACACCTTTGATTGTTCATTTCACCTCCTTGCTTAAACCCTCTAGCAATCTATCAGCAAGTCAGAGTTTTTCTCCCTCTAAAATATATCCTAACCCCATTTATTTCACTGCATATTAACTAGTCCTTCTTGAAAATTAAGCTGTTACCATTCCCTGAACCCTTGACCATAACAGAACCTAATTGCTCTATTTTTAATGTATTTTTATCTATCAAATCTGCCTATCAAATCTGCTCACAATTATCTCATTGTGAGATAACATTTCCAGATCACTGGCTACCAAAGGCATCTTGCCATCACATTTAGACTAACATCCCAATACCCCATCTTGGAGGGTAACCCCTGTCCCTCTCTGACTTCATTCGCACTACACTGTGCCATACCCACTCTTGTCAGAAGTTTGAAGCCCTTTCTTTTTGTCTGCCTTGTAATCACATTCTTTTCATAGAGTCTGAAATATTTCCTAGAGAAGCACAGCTGAGTTTTATTTTTGTTCCACTTTTTTATTTCTTGAGGTCTCACATCAATACCGATTCTATAGGGAACTTCTTTTTCTTCATTTTTCCTGAGTAGCTACCGTGTTTATGTCATAGTCCTCAGTTTATTTTCATCTATGCTTTATTTTCTTTTTTATTTGTTGGTTTATTTCCTAATTGATTCTGTCTCTTTGCTAGAAACTTCAGAATCTTTGGTTTGTTAATAGCTGAATGCTGGGAACTTTATTTCTGACATTCAAAAAATGTCTATAACCATTTACTGTGTTTCATTAAATAATATATTATCTCCCTCACAATATCATTATGTTTATTACTGTTACTGTCATCTGATGAATTTTAAAAGTAAGGATCTGAGAGGTAAATTTGAATTATCCACTGAGTTCTGTGACAGTCATAATTTGAATTCAGCTCTGCTCAGGGGAGAACTAGCCTTGGAAGGATTAATATGGTACTTGACAGGCCAGGTTAGTTCCTGCAAGAGTGAGTTCTTGTAAACGCATGAGTCTGGCCTCTTTTCCTCCTTCTCTCCCTGTCTGAGCTCTCTTGTAGGCACTCTCGCCGTGTCATGATACCTGCCGCATTGTGGTGTCGCCAGAAGGCTCTCGTCAGAGAGCGCTTGAGGCCCATTCTTGGGCTTTTCAACCTTTACAACTAGGAACTCAATAACTCTCTTTTCTTTGTCCATTACACGATAGCAGATATTTTGTTATAACAACACAAAATAGACTAAAACATATGACTATGTATCAGTGGTATCATGTATGCATTACATAGTTCACTATTTGCATAGCACACAGATAGATGCGGAAGATTATCACAAATGTTTCTGACTGTCTTAACTGACTTGTCCTACAAGTAGACTTTGAGACAGAGACTTGAGGCAAGGCGATTATTTGGAAGGCAATTCCAGGGAACCTGGCAGGGAAATGGTATAGTAGGACAGGCTAGGAGACGATCTCAAAGAAACATGTCATCAATGAAGATGCTGCTGTGGATCTCTGGAGTGTACTTCTACTGGAGATCTCTGAGGGGCACCCTCTGAGTTATTCCAACTAATAGGCAAAGAACTGAGGTATTAATCTATACTTTTTATACATACTCTGTTATTAGTGTTTGACTGAGGGCTGTTTTGATATGTGTGATTCCCAGCATGTTCTTTCTGCTGTAGGTGAGGAGCAGGAGTTCTGGGCTAAGAGCAAAACCCCAGAGGACAAAATGCATATACACATCCTGATACAGAGGAGTTAGACTGATATTCACTGAAATTGGGAGAACACAGTCATACAGGCAGGCTGGGTCTGTTGTGAACTTCCCATATATGTATAGTCATTTATATGCATTCATGAATGTGTACCTTTATATGAATTGGGGATAGCAGATAGTAAGTGGCTAAGTGAAAACTATATAGGAATTACTTAGATATAATGTTAGAGATAGAATATAGACACAGTACTCCAAATGACCTGGCTTCCATCTGAACGTGTATGTTGGTGTAGACCATGTGATGACCTGCCATTATATTTGAGAATGTTATATTTTATCAGGACTTATCAATAGATAATGTAAGACACTTTTTCTGTGTTTTCCTATGTTTATTTATCCTTACCCCACACTAATAAAAATAAATAGGTTTTTGATAACTAGGATCTACCCATGGCAAGCAAAATAATGACCCCAAAGTTGTGCAAGTCCTATACCCCAGAAATGATCAATGTGTAGTAATTTTGTGCATTACACAAAGCGGCTTTGCAGATGTAGCTCAGTTAAGAATCTTGAGATGGAAAAATGATCCTGGATCATTGGAATGGACCCTGTACAATCACAGGTGTTCTTCTAAGTGACAGAGAGAGGCTGGAGAGCCAAGTTCAGAATGACATGATGTGAAAAGCTCTCATCGGGTCACTACTGGCTGTGAAGACGGACGGATGCTGTGAGCCTCAGCACGCGGGCAGCTTCCTGACCTGGAAAAGGCAGGAACATGGCTCCTTCTCTGGAGTGTCAGGAAAGGCCCTCTTGACACTTTGCTTGTAGCCGGCAAGCACCATGTTTCACTTCTTACCTCCAGAGCTGTCACGTCATACATTTGAGTTGTTTTAAGCAATTAACTTTGTAGTATTTTATTCCTGTAGCAAGAGAAAACTAACACAGACATGAAAGGGCATGTCAAGTAAAAAAGTGTTAAGGCCTATGCTTACAAAATCAGAGCAATATTTCAACTATATATATATGTTAAATACAACTATGTACATAAATGTAGATGGATGGATGGATAGAGAGAGAAACAGAGAGAGGGGGAGGGAGGGAAAGATAAATGCCGTGTTTTGACAATTGGAAAGAATTCAAAGTCTGAATAAGCAAAATTTTGTTGGAACTGTCTAATTACTCTAATCTCAGAGAATTCATTTCTCTTAGCTTTAAGTTCATCATCAGAACGACACTAATTATATTCTTTCTTTTATATTCTTGTTTTCCTCAGAAGTTTGTTATGAATATCCATTTGGATAATTTATGTGAAAATGCAGTCTAGATTACAAAGTAATAAATGCAGTCTTAGCTTTATTACAATGTAGTAGTGAAAAAGGAAGTAATCTCAGGAATCAAATAGTCAAAAGATGTAAGTTAAGCCACATCATTCTAGTGAATTTATAGATTTTTGAGTACTTCTAAATCAAACTAACCAGGATATCTTTAAAATGATCAACTCTTGAACTCTGAGAGTGAAAAATATTGTTACTTTTCTGTCATGCATTTTTAAAAATTGTGTTTTTCTGTGCCTCATTTAGAAATACTTTTAGCAGTTCAGTTACGTACGTGGGCATGAAAACATTTTGCTGGGCTGTCAGTTATTTAACTGCCCTCTGTCATCTGCTTAAGAGGCATGAGAAACTGTGTTGTAATTCTCACTTGCCTAAACCAAATTGGTAAAGTAGTATTCTGTGTGTTCTTCGTGACTGGCTTATATTAGCAGACTTTGCGGGGCACAGAAAGGAACAAACCCTCTCTGATGAAAGAAAGGGTCCTCCGTGGCTGCCAGTGACCAGAAGAGCTGCCTGCAGAGCAACTTCATAGAGAGACTCCAGGCTGCCACAGACTCATGGGTGAGGAATCCACACAGCTAATGAATTCCAGAAGGTGACTTGTGTCTTCTGAAGCCTTAGGCATAAAGCGGTGGTGTCCCAGCTTTTTATCTTGTAGATTAAACGTGGTTCTTTGACACCCTCTGCCTTTTCCTGCCCCTCCCCCAAATAAGCCCCAAACAATAATAAACAGTTTTGCTGTTTAATTTTAAAACAGCACTACCATCAAACAGTCCTTGATACCACAGCTGCAGCCTGTCCCCGGTATTTCAGCAGGATCAGGCCGGAGGCGAAAGAGCCGCAAAGAACACCAGAGAATAACAAACTTCTCCTGGATTTCAGTTGCTTGCCTATGCCAACAAGTTTGCCTCTGGCCTTTTTCCATGTATTTATTTTCTGTCCTCATCAACAAATTGTTACTAAGCATTTATTGAACATGTTACGGTATGTAGTGTTTGGCCTTAAAATAACATCAGGACTTAAGTATTGTCATCTTACAAACGAGAAACGATTTAATAGTCATAAATCTCATGAGCAGGTGACATAGCCAGTGGACTTGGAAGCGTAGGCTCGTCTGTGGCAAAGTGGTGTTTCTTAGTTATGTGTGATAGCTTGTTCTATGAAATGTGTACATGTCTATCTTACAGGGACATGTTTATTAGAGGATGTTCTTATTTTTGCATAGCTACTGAGTAAAGATTCAAAGAAATCTCAATTTTGATGGTGAATAGAAAGAATACCCGTCACCCCTAAATGACATTGTGCTTCTCCTAAACATTTGAAGATTAGAGAAGATGAGTTTTGCTGGCAATACCTTCAGAGCCCGGTGTCCTTTCTGTTACACTCAGATTTTGTGAAGTCCGGAGTCCGTTCTGAGTGCCAGGATGAACTGTGCGAAAGTCACGCCACCACTCTAGGAGGATGCAGTCTTCAGACTTCTGTTTTCCATATCAATTATGCCCTGTATTTCCTGGAATCTTAAAAGAATCTGGGCAGGCTCTCTGCCATTTTCCACTTCTTTAGGCCTTTAAATATTCAAAAGCTTCTCCATTAACTGTTGTTAAGGCCTCCAGTGACATATTTGAGAATATTGAAGGATCCATTCAAGGAAAAATATGGGTCAAAAAACATAAGACAATGTAATAAAAAATGACTAAATCACATTATTATATTTCAGTAATCATATTTATTTTGAACTTTACATGATGTAAGTTAAATAGGGCTTATGCTGTTAGTCATATTTTATACAAGTAGGAAGACAACATGAAATGTGGTATTTATCTGTTATTTTTTTCTTTTGTGACATATTCAAAACATGCAGAAGAGGGCAGAAACCTCAAAAGAGCTTATGCATCTGTGATTGAGCTTAAATTTCTTGCATTTTGCCCTACACTTCCAGGTACGGCTTTTGAGAAGAAAACATTACAGATAAAATCAAAGATCCTTTTCCTCCAACAGGTTAACCGCTCTTCTGGGTCTGGTGCTTGTAGCCGATGGATTCTTGCACTTTTACTACACATGTATAGATCCTTGATCTTGCTGCATTCATTCTGCTGAACAGACATGCTTTAACATGTTACCTACTTTTTATGGTTAATGTCCTAGTTTAGAAATTGAACTCTGTCTCTGCCTGTAACTTTAGTACATATATAGGACTCTACTATACGATTCATGGCTAACTGTTCTCTGGTAGACAAACGTTTTGCTATTGCAATTCCTGTTGCAGTGAACATTTTTTTTGTTGTTGTTGTTGTTCTGTTTTGTTTCCATGTGAAATTTAAAATGTTTTTTTTTTTATTTTAGGGATTCTTTAGCAAGATTTTTAGCAAAGGCAAGCAAACACGTGTGAGTGGGGCTTACAAGGCATTTTGGTCTGCTTTCAGATTTAGGGCTTTCTCTTGGACAGTTATTTTCCTGGAAAACTTAAAAGTGAATGCAATTTTGTACCTGTTTGTGTATGTGTAGAAATGTCAATTTGAGTAATCTATTCCCTCCCTCCCTCTTTTCCTCCCTTCCTCTCATTTCTTCCTTTTATATATATGCAATTTACTCCATACCTAAAATATTCACACATAATTTCTCTTTTATGTTTTTCTGCACATAAATTTATGCTGTTGTTTTCATGTTACAGTTGTAGAAACAACTACTTAATGAGGTTAGATAATAGCCAAATGAATAGTAGATTTTAGAGCACATAACCTTTCAAGACTCAGATTTGGATTTAGGTCTTCACTCCAGAACCATGCTTTATCTCCTTCTATGTTGGTTTGCTTTGCTATTTATTACGGTAATTATTTTTCACCTAAACTATTATCTATGAACTGTTTTTAAAAGATAGAATTTTTTTAAAACAAAATGTATGTACGTTACCCCATAATAATGAAGCTTATGTGGTGTCTGTGCAAAACTCGTTTAGTACAGTAATAGTGTACTCTTAAAATTTCTAGGAGCTTGATGCACATTAAATGCCTCAGAACATATTTAAAAGGTGCTTACCAATCCCAAAGGAGTTGTTCTAATATTTTTAAAATGTTAATTTTTATATATATAAACAAACACATTTTAAATAATTAAAAAAAATATATTAGTCTAACCTGAAGATATATCTAAACAAAGTAATTATTGCCTGGACTAAGTGTCTTCTGTCCAGACTTTTATTTCAATCTCCTTCCTTGCAAACTGTTTAATGAAGCAGAACTTGTTAAGTATGTGATGTACTTGCAGAGTCTAGGTTTTGCTTCTGACCTAGAGTTTGTAGTTACATTCCTTATAGTTTTTGAATGAAGACTGGTTGCCTTATTTCTTTAAAGCAAAATGGATTCATTTCATCTAATTAATTTATGTCTTTGTGTTTGCTGTTATTAATTATTCAAAAGAACATTGTCATCATCAATTATGTGTAAGTAGTTAACATCAATTTAATACATAGTTCTACCAAAAAAAAATTTTTAGTTTGTAATTTCAATTTGTATTCATCTTTATTAGTCTTTAAGCACATCTCATTTGCATATATTATTTTCAACGCTTTTATAACCACATTGCTAATTCTTAAATGTGATGTGACAGGATATAATCTCATGACATGTTTCCATGATGTTGGAGCTTACACTTACGTGAATGAGAAACATGAAGGAGAAGCATCCCATGCTCAGTGTGCATTGTCATGCAGGTTGATGCAGAATAAAGTGATACTATTTATGTTCCTATCTGCATATTCTTAAAGTGCATATCTCTGTGGTGTCTAAGCATTCAAGCAGTAAGGAAATTTCTACATCTGGTTAATAACTCAGGAAACAAGAGCTTATCAACATCTGATATCTGCCTTACTTTAGTGGCTTTATGTGAATAACTGACGGATCATGACCTTTGATAATTTTTGTGGTTTGCTTAGAATTTCAATAGTGGTTTACTGTTGTTTGTGTGTCCTTGTGAATTTTACTATTGTAACTAGTTTCCTTGTGGTTCTTTTACTCATACTGGAAATAACAGTATCAACAATCAAATTCCATTTAGCTTTCAATTTTATCACATACACCCTAGCTTGTACAACTTCTTGAAATATAGTCACTAAGAGAGAAAATAAGTCAATATAAGAATTATGAGGAGGGTGGAGTCCTCAAAAGTGTATTATCAGGGATGCTTTCCTCTTAAAAGTTGATATCATTATAGTGTAGAGAACTAAGTGAAAACTTCACAGCCACAACTCTGGGAGGGTGCTGGCTGCTCCCGAACCTCAGCAGTAAAGCTTCACATCTTTCTCTCTGACATGTTGATATTCAGGTTGTTTAATTCCAAAGACTGTGCACCAGTGTGTTTTTTAAAATAAGATTACAATTCCCATAAGAGTGGGCATGACTGACCTTGCATGAATTAATTTGCTCTACCCTTGGAACAGTCATACATAGACAAAGAGCAGAAAGATATAGCACAGACTTACTTGGAGTGGAGGTATTTTTGTGAGCCAGAGGAACACCCTATATATGTCATTTCTAAAAATGATTTTTTAAAAACCTGGTTACTAATAAATGGGAAGTGCCATGTGGTGTTATCTTTTTAATATTTTATATACCATCCTAGCCAGATATCTTCCTTATCATCTTCTGCAAGTTACTTGACTTTTGTTTGATGTTGGCCTTACTCTTTTATATTATCCTACTGGAAAGCTCTGGATCTTAGAAAACCATTTCTTACAGTTAACCAACAATTTTCCTTTGTATACTGGTTCTGACTTTGTTCCATGATCAGTTGAAAACGTGCCTTCCACAGGCCAACAGAATAACTGTTGGCACAAAGATACCACGTTATCCTTTAGGTTTAGATTTTTCCTTGCTACATATATCTGACGCTGTTAACAGTGTTTTATCCAACATGACTTTCACTGTTCTTTTTTTTTTTTAACCAAGAACATGTATTGGTACATTGTACATATATTGATCACATTCATCATGTTTGTTTTGTACCTGTACATGGTGCATCTTGGTTCTCCCCCCCCTTCCCCACCTCTCCCTTTTGTTCCCTCCCTCCCTATTTACAGCAGGTTTATTCACAATTCTCCATGATTTCCCTTTCCCCTTTCTTTCCGTTTTTTCCCTTCCTGCTTGTCCTCCTTCTCTCTTTCTAGTACTCCTCTCTTTTGTATATTATCTTCCTTTTATATAATATCCGTTACACTACTTTGTTCTTATTTACAGTTATGGTTTCTCATATCAGAGAAACAATTCGATGTGTGCTCATGAGTGTCTGATTTATTTCACTTACTAGTATATTCTCAAGAAACATCCATTTACATACAAATGACTCCAGTTTATCCTTCTTTATGGCAGTGTAGTACTGCATTGTGTAGAAAAACCACATCTTCTTTAGCCATTCATTAGTTGTTGGGCATTTAGGCTGCTTCCAAGACTTAGCTATTACAAATTGTGTTGCTATAAACATGGTTGTGCATATATCTCTGTGGTATGACGATTTTAATTCTTCTGGGAAGATCCCCAGTAGGGGAATAGCTGGATCAAATGGAACTTCTAGTTCTAGTTTTTTGAGAAATCTCCATATTGATTTCCTATGCTATGAAAAAGCTTTTGCACAGCAAAAGAAATCACCAGTAGAGCAGGACAAAAAGCCACGGAATGGGAAAAAATTTTTGCTAGCTACCCATCCGACAAAGGTCTAACATCTAGAATATATAAAGAACTCAAAAAAATTAAACCTCCCAAATTTAAAGACCCAATCCAAAAATGGGCAACTGAAATGAATAAACATTTCTCAGATGAAGAAATAAAAATGTGCAAATAAATATATGAAAAAGTGTTCAACATCACTAGTCATTCAAGAGATGCAAATCAAAACAACGTTAAGATTCCACCTCACTCTAGAAAGAATCACGTCTATGAAAAAAATCAACCAACAACAAATGCTGGAGGGGCTGTGGGGAGAAAGGAACCCTCCTCCACTGTTGGTGGGAATGCAGACTAGACTTTCACTATTCTTATAGCGACTATTGTCCTCATCTAGAGTATTCCTTTCTCTCTTGAAATGCAGTATTTACAATTACAGTTCACAGAACTGCATCTCTGAACTTCCCAGGAAGCAGAAGACTCAAGCAGCTTTAGCAGGACATCACATTATGGCTTGTGATGAACTTTTAAGTACCTTCCAATCTTTTTCCCGTGCTTTCTTGGTAGATCAGATTGTTTTCCACATTATGCTGGAACATTGTCTAATGTGATCTTTCCTTTAATTAGATCTGATCATTTCTGTAGGCATTCAGTGGGGCAAACAGATAAACCCATCATTCCTGGCAAATTCAGGCAGAACACGTTCTGCAGGGAATCCTATTGAATGAGTAGTTCAGAGACCCAAGTCACATGGCAAACTTGCTTATCAAATGACTAAGAACTAATAGATCTATAGGAGATGAACCTGAGAATTGTTTTAAACACTCTCAGAACCACTGATATAGTGAGGGTGACATGAGTGGATGTTAAAACAAATAATACGCAACTGGATGACTCTAAGGAAAATTGATAAAGCTTCATAAGGGATTCAAGGAAATGGCAACATTCAGAAATCCCTAAGTTCATGTAATTGGAACATACGTCTTTCACACATCAACACAATAAACGGTTTGCAGGAAGATGTATCAACCTCTAGGTTTGTGTTTTCCTTGCTGTTTTCTCTGACACTGTTAAAATTGCTTTATCCAACCTGAATTTCAGTATTCTTAGGGCTGCTCAGATCCTCATCTGGAGCATTTAATTCTATCAAGAAATAAGGCCGTTACAATTGAACATGGTCTTTGAACTGTGCAGGACAGACCTGAGCAGGCCACGGTGCACTTTAGCAGGACATCACCATCCTTACCCAGGGGGATTCCTGGGTTTGATTTAGGACTGTCTGTTGTTACAAACTTGGCCCGAGGTGCTTGCACTTAGTCTATGTATCTTCCCAATAGGGAGCTGATTCAGAAAAAGAGTAAGGTTGTTGCCCTATTGTCCAGGTTGCACTACAGTGAGAGACTGTGAAATCGTAAACCTCAGGGCTTTCTAGAGTTAGTACGGAAGTAGTGTAATACGGTGTAAATAATGAAGTTCTGTAATCAAATTCCAAAGCCATATATGGTGTGAGTCTCATGTTCTCATTCTTAGTTGATAGATGCCAACTCTTCGTAAGTTACTAAACCTCTCTCTAAGCCCCGGTTTCCTCTTTTATATAATAGAGTTAATATTGTCTGCTTTGAAGAGGGTTTTTTGTAGTAAAACAAATACTGTGTTTTAAAAAGGAATTAGCCAAGACTCTGATCAATAAAATATTAACAACTGTCATAATAAAATTATATTTGTTCGTATCTTGCTCCATAACAATGTCTTTATTATCATGTGAACATACCAAAATACTGGGCTAGAGTTACTGAAATCTCTGCTGCTAAACACCGTGTTAGAACCTATGGCCCTGACCGAAGGGGCCTTGTCTTACTAAACTTTGTACTTTTTGCCATATTATGTAGCTTCACTCTTGGACTCAGAGTTTAAAGGGAATGGAGAGTTATTTTTTTCATTCAGAAAAAAACCCTTAATGTTTCATGAGAAAATATCAGCACTGAGAGTTTTAGGGTTTCTAGGAAAATAGGACATATCTTTCTTCAATTATATAGTCTTTGTATTGCTGCTCTGGATTCCAGGTGTCCTGAGGATTCTAATTATTCTAACTCAAAACTTAATTTCTTACAGGTCCTATTATAAATAAGTTAAGTCTATAAAAGCGGAAGCTGCTATCGTGCAATTGAGTTCATGGATATCATTATACAGCCAGTGTCTTCATGGCCTGTTAAGTTACCAGATTTGTAGGAACAGATATCCAGGGTAGACCCCAGTCAAACGTTTTCAACACAAAGTGACTTTTCATTCTTAGAATGGAATTTTTACTACATTCAGATTTTATTAGTGCTGCAAGCATGAAAAGTTGTAAGTCAGACAATGAGAATTGGATTATAGCTAAGTATTTTTTGATTATAAGTAAGTGATATTTTTAAGTGCACCAACAGGCTGGGGTTGTAACTCAGTGGTAAAGTCTAGTTCAGCGTGGGCACAGTTCTGGGTTAGATCCTGAGAGCCCAGAATCCAGTAGCAATGTCTTCTTTGAACTGGCTGCTGTTCATCTCTGAATGGTACTACAATTTTTGAAAATCCAAGTTTTGGTAAATTTCTGAACTTAGTATAGGAAAATTAAGTACAGGGTAGAGATATGGGGTCATTGCTTAAAAGTAGCATTTGTTCCACATTTACATTGCTGAGCTATTATGAATATTTCAGAAAATGATATGTCTTTAGTTTAGACAGTAAAAGTTTTAAAATTGCTAAGTAGTGTATATTATTAAATGCCTATATACATTTGTTACTCGAATGAATAAAAATAGACAAATATAAAATAACATTCGATTGTTGCTGGAGAGAAGAAAGCCACATATTTGCAACCTGGAGCATCAGGCGTGAATGTAGATACCCATCTATAAGATTATTGTATAATTAATATATTATTTATATATGCATAATTATCTGCATTTATATATTATATTAGCTTATGATGTTATATATTTTTTCTATATGATGACTACATAATGTGCGTGGTCATCTGGTTTCTGATCTATTATTACAAGGCTGTTAATCATTAACCCTTGTTCTGCTTTATGATCATTTGACATTTAAATTTTATTAATAAGCAGAGCATATCTAATACATACAAACATTCATTAGTAAAGATTTTTCTTGTCCTAAAAATGTTAACAATTTGTATTTTATTTCAATGAAAATATATATTTTGGAAAGAAGTTTATGTTATTTGCTCTCAGTCTTTTCATGTAAATGGCCTCTCCAGGGATGTCAGTGGGTTGTGCATGGACACAGAGCATGGCTAGCAGTGCTCAACATGGTGTTTGCTGGAATCTGTCCTTTGACTTGCCTTTTTAGTGTTTCTGCCCACTTCTCTCATTGCTGGGAGTCTTTTGTTGAGTACATGTGACCTTTAGTATCTGCTTCTTCCTGAATGTGGTACCCACATGACCTCTCTTTCGTGGTTAACTGACCTCAGTGGCTTATCCTTGTAATATTTCCTTGACACCAGCATTTCTACTATTGTAAATTAGGAGACATTACCCACCCGCCATCTCCAGCACCAGGTGGAGTTCTTGCCAAATCATTATTGGTTGGAATAAACTTAAATTTAGCTTTTTGTATCATTATGGGCAAGACTTACACTGACAATCATGGAGGAGTTTGAGAAGGATTAAGACAAGTTGATATTTAGAATTTCATATCTTAAAGATTAGTGTTAATGAAATGCATTAAGATGGTGATTTTCCCCTAAATACAGCAAATGCCACAGCGCTGTATAATATGCTCTTGGTTACTTTTCCTGGTGTTGGTCAAGGTTGCAGTCCATTGTACAACAGATTGAGAATCGTAATCTTGAGAACAGCCCTGAAGATTTTTATTATGAGACACATTTAAACGTAATAAAACTGAGACACAAAGTGATTGTTAATTGTATCTGAAGGTAACTTTTAAAAAGTAGAGGAACTAGCTTTTGAATCAATATTGATGCAATCCTAAACTCATGGTTTTCCTCCTAAATCATGCAGTATATATGCACTTTATATACTATAGTATATAAAGGAAAAAAAAGAAAAAGATCAGAATTTAATACCACACTGTATGTAGCTTTTCTTCCTAAATATAGCAAATGCCACAACCTGTATAATATGAGTCTTTCTAATTTATTTTTTCATTCCCTTAGGTACATCATAGTTGCAGTCCTCGTTAACAATATAATGAGTAACAGTTTCAGCAAACATTTCAATTTGCAATATGCATTATATGTTTTTTCAAGTAAAGGTTACACTTTATCTTTGCATTTATTGCCCATACCATATAATCTTTTAGATTATGAAGGACTCCATGTACTCTGTAACTGTACATTTAGGAACTAGAGGTCTGAGGCATCACATACGTAGCATAATTCAGCAGTTATTTGGCGATTTCCCAGTTGCTAGGATACTAAAGACAAATCAAGCCCCAAAGTGGACTCTCCGGCCTGGAGTTTTAGTGGTATGGAATTGTGTCCCACAACACTTTCATCAGTGTTAACTATCCAGCCGGCACTGCCTTGAGCACTAAAGTGATTTATGTAAACTAAGTCGTTCTTCCAACAATTAAATCAGCTGAAATTGTCAGCAGCACTTTTTTTTCTATAATGGTAGGATTTAAGTCTATCCAACACAACCTTCCTTCTGTTGTATGATTTACCAGTGTACTACAAGATGATGATTTTATAGAAAAACAAATGATCAAAATGGAGCTCTTGGTTTAAAAAATAAGTACATGGACTTTTCAGTGTGGCAAAAGTGATGCGGCACATGAAAGATATTGGGCGATGATACTGATTAAAGCTATTCATTCTTAGTATGGCTTCCTTATCTTTCACTTTTCTTCATCTTCTTCTCCATTTTTTGGCAGACTCTCAAATTTGGAGAGTTCTTATCACCTCATTAATTAATGGAATAATAATTTTATGTAATAAACATTTGTTGAGTGCTTCCTGTTCATTTCTTGATCGTTGTATTCTGAAAAAAAATTCAAACTTATGGCTTGAACATGTGGCCAGGCCTTCTTCATTTCTATCAGTTAGTGCTCACTGAGGTCATTCTATACATAACAAACTGCTTAGGTGAAATGAAAAAAAGAATTACCTAAATGTCAGACAAATATTGTTTGTGTTTGTTTAAGATATTTTTGGGGATATTTGCTTTTGAAATGTTTCATGATAGGTGGCACTTTTTCATTCTGAAAATTCTGAACTATGCCAAATATATGCATAATCAAAGTCATTTGGAGCCAAGTCTAGTAACAAGTACTCTGATAGTGAGGTCTAATTTTGATCAAAGTACTGTAGAAATATAAATCATGAGATACATTTTTGTTTTGTATTCTGAAAAAAATTCAAACTTATGGCTTGAACATGTGGCCAGGCCTTCTTCACAGTCTCTCTGCATAAAATTCTCAAACAACTAAGCAGAGAAACACTAGTACCCAAGTACATTTTCCTGCTCTAAATTAAGTAAATTTGAGGCTGATTTCTTTGAGAACAACTTTTCCATCATCAAGCTACAAACAAGTATGTAAGTGCCATGAGTCAGAGTGAAAACTACCAAGTCACCACTTAAATGTGATAGGATTTGTTTTATTAGATGATCCAAAGAGTGATATCAGACTGTTGAAAGTTTGATTTTAGTTACTTTCTTGAGTCACCGTGACTCAGAACAGACTCTGCAGAATTTCTCCTGGGATACCTGTCCATTGCAAGATGCCAAAATTATAAAACACAATCACATATTAGCCTGGCATTTAGACTTGAACGTGTCAGTTCATTTCTTATTTTTGTTTCTTGAAAGATTTCAAAACTTTTTTCTCTTCTTTTCGAACTGTAGTTTATTTGTACCGTTTGTTTGTGTTGGCATCTTATTCTTTCAAGTGAGCTTCAAATAGAATTTACTTAATGCATTAGGGTCATCGTCAAACCAATAAACTTCTCTTCAGCTGCAGAAGAAGGTGGCTCAGTATCTCTCAAAGTTAACAAAATGTATTCTTCTCATCTTCTGTTTTCTACATTTGCAGCTTATAAAAATACATAAATACCTGTTAAAGCAAATTTGACCATCATACAATAGGAACTAAAACTATGGGTAATTCATGAATAGTCACAAAGGAATAAAATAGGAAAAATAAATTGCAAAGAACTGTTGATTTTTCCAAAGAAGATTTTATCTGGAAAAAAAGCAGTTATACTACCACAGTTATAAAACTAGACTATTTGTACGATTATCCTGTTCAAAACATAAATTTATATTGATTTATGGGAGCTTTACAACAAAAAGAAAGAAGTGTATTTTCCTTTTTCATTCAAATAATTTTTTATCAGAAATATTACATGAATTACATAACCAGTGACAGAAAAATTATGTTTTGAAAATGTTGAAAAAATTCTGGATTAATCTATACTTTGTTGATCTGAAGCACATCTCAAATTTAATATTTGCTGTGTTAAATTAAAATTATAAAATATTTTAAAGAATATTTTCAAGCAAATTTGTAATCTTCTGCTTTTTTCAGTTAACTAATTCAATGGTTGTTTACATTTCTTTTTTGCTGTTGGTTTATATTTGACTTTAGAATGTTTATTAGTTAATGTGACAAAATGGGTGGTCTTTTAATTAATATTGCCAGTCAGGATTGTAAATAGTGTAAGTTTTATATAATCATTTAAAATTTATATGCTAATACATTGGCTAGTGTAATGCGTAAAATTTGTTATCATTTTTGAACTGGAAAGATCATTATTTTAAAATACATCCTTAAAAGTAAAATGAGTTTTGTTTCATTGTGTGGCTCACTGATAAATATTTAGTCTATAGCTTTTGGTCTATTTCTCTGTTTAGATAAGAATTATTTTTAATTTGGTGAACACTGTGTTATTTAGGAATATGAAAAACATTGAAGCAATTAGAAACCAACAATTTTAAAAAAGAAATATTTAAAAATCACCACAAGAAGTATTCTGACTGAAACTAATGTTTATGAGTCGGTCTTTCCTTATATGAGTAAGAATTTAAACTTTACAATACATAATTGTCTTGGCAGGGATCTCAGAAAAAACAGCTGAATATTTACAGAGTTTTAGTTAAGTGTACTAAGTACGTATTATACCGAGTTCTGAAAACACATCAATTGTTTTAATCATCACTGGGAACCACGAGGCACATGTGTCTGTTATATTCTCTTTATAGTAGAACTAACTGAGGCACAGAGCGACTAAGTATTGTACTTTCCACAGTTGACAAGGGTACAGGGGAATAAAACTCTCAGGCCACCTCTAAAACCTACTCTCTGAACTATTTGGTTGCATAGACAAATCGTTATATAAAGATATAAATCAAAAGAGAACACTGCAGAATTTAACTATAGCATATTTGTACAAAATGGGGTCACTTAATTACGCAAGTTTGCTTGAATTATGTATGACCTTTAACGAACTGTGAAACTCAAAGCTAACATTTTCCAAAAGCATGCGCCCTTTTATTTTTGCATTAATGATTTACGTGCAAATTATTTCCAAAAGTATCCTCCTTATTCAAAACATACTTTTCAGATCTGACTCCCTTCCAAAATGTGTGGTTACAGAAATTAAGGCATATGCCTCCATGGAGGAGATAATGCTCCGAGACAGAAATGGTACCTTTTCTTTAGCAGAAAACAGTGGAAAGAAATCCATTTTTGAAGGAACAGATACTTCTGTCTCAAGTAAGGTAAACTGGTTTATAAAAATCTTTGCTATTTGAGGTAGATATTGTAGAAGGTTGTGTAATTATGCCAATTTATATTAGATAGATTTCAAAAGATTATGAGAGATATTTTATATATCTCACTAAAAGAATTTCAGTCTTATCCAATGATGATTTTGAAAATGACCTAAATGGCTGGCATCTCTTTGAAGCAGTACACATGATGCCACTTGGTCTGATGTCCGGTCCCACCTGCAGTTCAGTGTTACATCCTCCAAAGGGCAGGTGTAAACCTTGCCGTGCTCTGCTCAGCCATGTGCATTTGTAAACTATTCAATTTTTCTTATCACTATGAACTGCTCCACTGAACTCTTCTACACACTGAAAGAGGCAAAAATAGAAAATTAATTTCTGAGCCGATTCCTCCTTAGAGCCTCTGTCCAAAACACCCAGTGCTGAAATAAGAAAATGTAGTAGTGGTGCTTAAATACTTGTAGCATATTTCTTTGACCTTTTTTTCGTATTTCATAGTTTATAAAGAATAAAACTGGTTAAAAGACATGTAAGTCAAAATGCTACCTTTTTACATCCAAAAATGGAATAAATTTGTAGTGTTCTGAATAATGAATTAATGATATCCACTTTTTATTTATTGCATTCTTTCTGTACCTGCACAAAACAATGTTCATTTGTTAAAAGCACGCAGTCACTAATCTTTCCCTGATGAAATAACAGGAAAAGAGTCTCACATTTGATCCTAAATTTAGAGATAAAAGTGCTAGATAAAAGCAAATTGTTGTTTAAAAAATATCTGAACTTATGTAATTAACTGAAAGTACATTGTCATTTATAATTCAAAAAGTGGTTTTGAGAAATTATAATAGAGTTCAGGGATCTAAAAGTTGTATTTGTATCACTTTGCAGTTAGCAAGTGATAAAGGAGTTCTAAGTGAAGAGAGAATGGTATTCAGTGAGAAAAAATGTTCCCATAGATTGAGAAGAAGCAATGAATTTCCAAGAACAGCAGTCCTCTCAAAGTGAATACCTTTCTTAAAATAATAAAAACTAAAGCACAAAACATGGGTACATAGGAGGAAAGAAGAAAAAAGGAATTAGAAATGCTAATGAAAGAAAACTGACATAAAATGCCTAAAATGTATTAGACATTTTAAAATGTGTGTCGAAATCAGTCTTACAGGGCAAACTAAATAAATAAAAAATTGAAAATAAAAGAAGTAAAAAGGAAAGAAATAGATATGTTCTTTCAAAGCAAAAACTAGTCTCACCTACAAGCTGATACCTTTAGCAAAATTAGAAATATTTGCGAATATTATTTGCATGCCAGTCGTTAAAAGTAAAAAGAAAATAATTGCTGAGTATTTTCAAATTGTGTTTTTAAAATTCCTGCTTTCATACAAAGTCATAAAGTTACCATGATATTCAGGTTTTTTTTTTAAGAGTGTTTGTCATAAAACTACACACCTGGAAATTAGACGAATATTTCTTGATAGCCATTTCATAAATGAAACCTTAAATCTGGGATAATGAACACACACATGCATATATTTGAGCCACATACTCTATTCATTCTAACCATCTTCTTTTAAATACTTACTTTTATAATCCTTTAGGTATCTTCCACAGAACTTTGATATTTTATCACTTTCTTAAATTCCACAAGTTACTTTCATTCATTAAAAAATAATCAGTCAATATTGAGTTGACATTTGGTTTTTATAGTCCATAAAAATGCTAAGTTCTGTTGTAAATTTTGATTGTTTGTTTTGGAAGTTTTTATCTATTTTTCTTTACCAAACTAATAATGATTTTTCTAAAATAAGAAACAGTATGATAGTGCCTTCTGTTTGCTGAGCATTTGTAGAGGACTAAATTCAGTGCTAAGTACTCACTTTTTATAATTCACCTGTGAATTCTACCTAAACTTCAAATACTTGTGTGATTTTCTTATTCATCTGTTATTCTTTTTATTGTCTTACTTGTTGCACTTTATATGTATCTAGACAAGAGAGTAGAACAACTGTTGACCTAGATATTAAAATCACTGTCATATTACTGGTGAACCTGAGACCCAGAGAGTTCTAGTAATATAGATACATAGATATATACTAATATGTAATATAAATGTGTATTATATAAATTATATATATGAATTCTTTATATTGCTGAGAAATTGATAGTGTTAAGGCTGTATTTCTCTTTTAAAAAGTTGCACTTTAGTTTGTACTGATTTAAATTTTTAGATGAAATTTTAAATTTTATTTAGTTCTCAGTTTATATGTATTTAAAATTTATTTAGATTTGGGATCCTTTTTTTTAGTTGAGGAATAATGGCAAGTGGAGAAATCTTCATAAATATACACAGTTGTATAACCATCACCCCAGTAAAGATGCAGAACAGTTCAATCATTGCTCCCCTCAATATCTAGTTGTGCTACTAGATGCTTTTAATTTTTTTCTCCACTTCCAGTATTTAGCAAGAACTTCAGCTTTTCCTATAGATTTACGTATTCCACAATGTTATGTAAGAGTACCCACACATTTAGCATTTTGAATCTGGCCTCTTTTAGTCATTATAATGTATTTAGGATGCTTTTATATCATTGTAAATATCAGTAGTATGCACCTTTTAATTTCTGAATAGTAATTCAGTTGTATGCGTGTACCATCATATTTTATATATTCAAAAATTTCAGTTTTCATGATTATGAATAAACTTTCTACAAATACACACACAGGATGTTTTTCTATGAACATAAGTTGTCGTTTTCCTTGAATAAATACTTAGGAGTGAGATTGTTGATAAATGCATGTTGGACTTTATAGGAAATTGCCCAATTATTTTTGCAAAGTGAGAGTTTGCTACATGTCCTTATTAGCACTTAGTATTCCATTTCTTATCTATTCTGTGTGAAACAGAATCAGACTAAGGCTCTACAAGCATTTCTCTAATGACTAAACATACTATTTCTTACTTATTTACTTATACATCATTTGCTTATCTTCTTTGGTGAGGCATCTGATCAGATCACTGAAGTCGAGAAATTTTTTCATGTACCCATTAGCCACTTGAATATAAATTTTAATGAAATATCACCTCACATATCACCTCAATATCGCCTCACATAGCAAGCAAAGTTTGTGCTTTTTTAAAAACTTGTATTTGTTGTCATTTATTTGGGAAAGTTCCTCATAGTCTACATATAAATTGTCTACCAGATGTATGATTTGGGAACATCTTATATACTTGTGGGCTTATCTTTTAATTTAACTTTGAAGTCTCAACTTCTTTCTTTTCAAATTATGCTTTTGAGCTCATGTCTAGGAAATATTCACCTAGTTTGAGGTCACAGAGATGAAATTACATTTTCTTCTGATAGTTTCACAGCCTTACCTCTTACATTGAAGTATACAATCTATTTTATGTTACTTTATGGGTAAGGTGAAAAAGTAAGGGCGTATTTTTCTTGTCTTAGTCATTTTATTTTTGTTTTTCCTTATAATTAACCAATTGTCTTAGCACCATCTGTTGAATGCACTATCCTTTCCTTTATTCATTTGCCTTGATATCCTTGTCAAAAATCTTTTGACCATAAATACAGGATTTAAAAAAATATTGTTTTGTAGAGTTAGGGCTTGTTCCAGCTTCTCTTCTTTAATCTATCTGTAAGCCAATTTCACACTATTTTAATTGCCATATTGTTAGCAAAAACGTGAGACCAGATGTGAGTCTTGTAACTTTGTTCTTTTTAAAAATTATTTTATACAGTAATTTCTGATTAGTCAGTTTTAAGAGCAGGGAGGACACAGTGCCATAGGAGCTGTGATGTGCCAGGGGCTTTACATACATTACTTTGAATCCTGCTCACGGCACTGCAAATCACCAACACCTGAAATCACATCTCCTGGACCCAGCGCCTGGTTGGGATGGGTGGGGCCTTCACCACCGTGATCCCTGCAGCTCTGTCCACTTGCTCGCCTGGAGGGCTCCAACTTGTTCTTCCGGACCTAAGCACAGCACTGTTACTTCAGACTCTGAGGACTAACTTCTGTTGGGCTGAACTGTTGTGGGATCACAAATTCCTTGAAGTTTGCCAGCTGTGTTCCCAGTGGAAGGTGCAATTCCTGGGTGTGCACCAGGCCCGCTGCCGATGCTCAGCTCATTGCTTTCCCCATACTCACCAGCTAGCAGAAACCTCCTGACCTTGTGATTTAGAAGAATGGGTGGAAGGAAGAAGTAGTTTGTGATCAGGATTTGCAAGGGGATCTTGTTAAAGAGTGTGGCCCTGTGCAGTACCAGACTGCACACTATGCTGTGCTTGCACCTGAGGATGCAGACATGAACAAGAGGAAGTCTCTTTGGAACCATGAGTTGGGCGAAGAGGCCCAACTGCAACAAAGAGTCCTCCGCAAAGCAAGAGATTGGTCTTGCTTAAAGCCACAGATACAGGAATCTTCTGCATGTTTCTGCAAGCAAATTTCTGCATGTCCAGTTATTTGAGGAAAGAATACAGTACACATAGGTTTAGAAGACAGAAATCTGTATACCGTTCAACTGAAGCCAGTGTGACTGCAAAGTAGCATCTGACGTGAGAAAAATACGGGAAGTGTTGAAGAGCAAAAGATAATTTAAAATGTGACATTTTTCGAAAATATTTTTTGTTTCTTCAGTACTCTATGAGTTTTAATTTTCACTCTATTTTGCATTTTCATTTTTATTGATACACGTTTGCAGGACTTGATTTTACTCGTTGTAGTGAGTTGGTATGTATTCATGACACATCGTACTTCCTTTTTATGGCCTCCTTCTGCCCTCCCTCCACATCTTTATGTGTTCAGTGTTTTATCACTAAATTGACAGCAGGTTCTAGAATGACAATTCTAGGAATAGTAGACCGCTCATTTATCTTCAGCTCTTAGACTTACCAAGAAGGATAACTTAAACTGGACAAGCATCTTTTGTTGTAGAAAACTTTTGTTGCTATTTTTGGGTGTTTTTTTTCCCATTCTTTGTGCAACTCTTTGCTTGTCTTCCCTTCTCTTCCCTACTCCTTTTCTATCCTAATCCTGCCACTGATAAGCAGGAGACGTTTATTAGTTTTGCTAGTTAGAGTATGTTTAGGAGTTTTTTTTTTTTCTTTTAAATCATCCGAAGAGGAATGCTGTCTAGACATTGAAGATAATGATCAAAAAACTCACATCTTGCACAATTCACATGGATATGGGCTATCAGAAGTTACCACCCACGTTGGGCACTCTGGAACTTGATGTATAAACTCAGTAGCTTCCTGTGTAAATGAGCGAACTCACATAGAAAACTACAACACTGTTACAAACAGTCAGCAAGCGGAACTTTGTAAAAGTGAAATTAGCAAGGCATGGCCTTGCAAGGAGAGCAGTTGCCGTAAAAATAATTAACTAAACTCCATTGAACCCAAGAGGACTACAGAAGTTCTTCGGATAAGTAAAAATAGTGAAAATTTTAAATCATCCAAACATAGCAATGTTATTTGAAGTCATTGAAACTGAAAAGCACTACCTTAATTATTGAATATAAAGTTGAGGTGAAATCTTTCACTAATTGGTTACGTATGGAAGAATAAAGGGAAAAGAAGCGAGACCTAAATTTAGGCAGATTATATCTGCAGTATACTGTTGCCTCAAAAATATTGTTCACTGGGACCTCAAGGCTGAAAATATATTGTTAGATAAGAATATGAACATTA